>QVNW01000652.1:0-51739 GCA_014825475.1 Pseudomyrmex flavicornis | reverse complement strand
ATATCGATATATCGATCTTCTTTTTTGTTTTTAATTGCCAATTCCAGCAAAATGTTAAAATTTGATTTAAAAAGCCCCGATTTATCGTGCAACTTTATCGGCGCATTACCAGCAATGATTTTTGCTTTACACTAATTAATGGCAAATTTGCGAGTTTGCTTCGCAAAACAAACTACATAGTAAACAACAGTAAATAAAATATGGAAGTTGTATTTTTGAAAAACTAACAACTATCACAAAAAAGCGATAAATGTCTATTAGATGACATCAAAATACACGATTGAAAATTTAAATATGAATGGATTTGCTAACCTGTGCACTATTTCCTGCTGAATCCACTCTCTGACCTTGATGTGAGTATCGATGGTGGAACTTGAGTTTTGTCTCGACAGCTTCGATCTTCGTCCAAAATTCGAGTTGTTATCGTACGCTTTGTCATTCTTTATCACATCGTTCAGATCTGGCTTGCTGTCACTTTTGTATCCTATCTGCCCGTAATGGTTTTCGTGTTTATCAGTTTTTGACCTCTTGACAGACTCGTCTTTCTTCTCGCTGTTTCGTCTCTTCAATGACTTTTCTTTTCCTTTTATATTCTGCTTCTTATAATAGATATATAGGAATACAATAAAGTTTATCAGTATAAACATCACAAAAAAGACGATCACTAACATCGTCACGGAGGAAGTCTTCAATGTGTTCGATTCTGCCGCGGTTTCCTTCACTTCCTGAATACTCTCACTCGTCGTAACCATGATTGAAAATGGCGACTTGTCCGTGGCCGAATCCGTAATGCTGGACGGAGTTGTGTATCTTCTGCAGGAAAATATTTTACACAAACTATAATAATAAACTATAATAACTATATAATATGGTAAGAAAGTAAAACCAATTTTTTATCTGTCAATAAATTTTTTACAGCATCTCTTACATGAGCTGCCAAGTGTTTTAATAATATTGCAAAAACTGTCTGTAACTTTTCGAATAGCATACTCATCGATCCTATCGATGTAGTCAAGAATTGACGGTCGCGGTCCTCTCGGTCGGATCGGACTTGAAACATCTAGATTCGGGTGCTTGAGCAAATTGGGTAAGTCTTCGTTCCAAAATTGCATCTTCGTCGAGCGATAATGCGAGCCTACATTAGGCGGTATAGCTGCGTGTAAAGAAAGAATATTGTAATACAATAAGCTCATAAATAATAAATTTTTTTTTCATGACATTGATCAAGGAAAAATGTTATTTCCAACGTGGAAGTTACGTAATTAACATTTTTATGTGAAAGCATCGAGATTCTTACTCAGATTGAAATATGTCTGATTGACAGGATCATACTCCGGCCACTCGATCTCGTACTGACCCCGTTCTTTGTTCCCGGTGGTCAGAAATCGCTTGGCGACGACGTTGGGATTCCTGGGGGATTACAGTATTTTCTTTGATAAATAATCGAGAATGATTAATGCAGCGGTAGGAATGCCCAATAACTTTTGTTACAGGCTATACGCTGAGCAACTTGGGATTAATACCGTCAGGATGTGGAGGGAGAAGATACTGGATGATCCAATAGTCCGTGGGGATATGTTCGATACTGCTATTTCGTTATTTTTTTGTTATCTGCATATAATTATCTTCGAATTCATCTGCGTATAAATTATCTTTATATTTATTTCTAAATTTACAATATTTTCTTTACTTATAAATATACTGTATGTATCTTCTTTCATAAAAGTATCAAATTCTAATGTTACATTTCTAACGGAAGAGATCCGGTGCTAATTAATCTTCGTAGATTTTTGATATATTTTTGAATATATCATTTGTCTTGTGACGCACGAGAATGATCTCAGCGCGCGCGATAGAGTGACTTTTTAACAGGCGAGTTGAATAAACGCGATAGATTCAATCGATTTCGCGTGACGGCGGAATTCACGCGGAGTGAGATAAAAAAACAAAAAAAAAAGATGTTCGGGTCTCTTGCCATCGTTCGTTATCATCGATCGCGCTCCAGTTTAGATGCTGGGGCGTCATTCATTTTGACAAGAAGACACACCCCTACAATGGATACACAGTAGCGGATGAAATATCGATCAACCATGTGACGTTTACACACGAACACACGGCATTTACCGCTAAATCTAAATACCTCTGTTTTGCTCAATTACTTCGACCTAGTTCTCTTTGGTTCTCTGTTGTCCCGCGATAATGCATAGGTATGCTCTGATCGAAACTATACACACAAACACAAAGGCGATAACCGACAAAAACTCAATACAAAGTACTATTTGGTAATTGTGTTTCGCGGGAAACAAAGAGCATGTGAAGAATGTGACAAATCGTAAATGATAAATTGTATGTGCGACTTTTAAATACAGTTTTAATGAATATTTTATGTATCTCGCGATTAAATAAAAACTGAAAATGTTAATCAAGTTACATATATAATTAGAACTGATATCTTAATTTCTAAATGATACACCAAAGATTCGACTTTTAATTTCATGAACAATTAAAGGCATCGACACTTCAAACAGGCGCGATTAAATTTTTAATATAATTAAAAATTCGATATTCTGTTTTAAACAAAGCTTAGCTTTATATTCCGATAACATTGGGCTTGTTCAACCAAATAAAGTGGAATGTTTTGTTAGATGAAACAAAATGTTGAAATAATTCAGATTCGCGGATAATCTGCTTTTATCGCAAATTAAAACGGCCAATTCTACGGATCGTTAATTCGACAATATCGAGCATCAGCATAACAAGCATCAAATTGCACTGAGTTAATTTAAGACTGGAACTCGGTATACATACACATGTGCCTGTACATACACGTATATATACGTATATATACGTATATGCGTACACATTAACAAATTTGGAAGAGAAAAATTTAGCAACTTATTTTAACGAGTTTTCTGATGAACTTTCGTCTGCATAATACAAAAAAAAAAATTTAATAAATTTTGTATTTTCTTTCTAGTTATTTTTGAGAAAAAATTCACATTTAGTTTACTAATAACTTTAATATTTGTTTTCAACTATTTTATTTATTTATTAATAATCTTGGCGATAAAACATCAATTAAACAATTTTTCTTTTGTGCAAGTTAAAAGCGATATACAATACGTTGTAAAAGTTATTCAATCTCGTTAAAATTTATATTGTAACGTAATCTACTTTAAAAGCCGTATATATATGATGTATATACATATTTTATAGATAAGTGAATATAAAAAATATATTTATTTTATTAAAATTATATTATATTTTAATTATAAGTTTTAAGCTCGTGCCGTAAGGACGAGCTAATAAATTATAAGCTCGTGAAATTTAACAAATAAAAGGAAGAGTTTAATACCAGACACAAAACCAAGATGTTCGTGTTCAAAAACTTATTTATTCAAAGTTAAACTACATCTTGTTTTCGTCTCGTATTGGCCCTTTTCTTCTATCTATTATATTTTAATTATTTTATTTTCTGAATGTATTGCACACACACACACACGTATACATCTTTGAATTAATTTGAAAATTTTCAGTTTTGTATCTATGTACATTTTGTATAATATATTTCTATATAAAGTTATTTGTTTTTGAAATAATGCGGTTATAATGTATTTTTATTTAAATACATAATTCGTAAAAATATATTACTGTCCGGTTTAATTAAACGCCTGAACGTTTAGTTAATTGAAAATCACATTCCGGATACGTATGTTTCCAAGTCTAACTTTAGCAACTACGAATTTCCGCGTCAACGCTGAACAACAATTGTTCTCCACTTGTTATTAAATGCGATTGTTTCTATGCGGTAGCCGCCACTCACATACGCGTTGAACTTTAATAAACTTTAATTTAACTTTAATGTGCGCAGCGTGATCGCACCGCATTATATTCCAAATAACGAGTTTATTCGTTTACACGTTTATTTTTTCCTCAAACGATTTGCCATCATCAACTAGCTTTCTGCAAATTTTATTTACAATTTTTTTAATTATTAATTCACGCCGAGCAAACTGCGCTACATTTCTCAAAATAAAGACACAAACAAGAGAAATGTGCTTTAAATAAATTTTCAGTTTGTCATATTTTTAAATAAATATAAAGCATTTTTAAATTTAAATTATTATTATTATTCATCTTTGTAATTAAGTTGAGCCGCTTCAAAATACATATTTCAAATACACACTATATATATTTTAACTAGATTTATGAAAAGAAAAATTTCTAAAGAGTAAAATGTATAATAGATAATATCTAAACTTTATTAGTCTGCTAAATATGTATTATTCTTTTTTTATTTACCCAGTATACGCAAAACTGCACCACCAGGTCATAATGGCCTCCGAAAACAGCGTTTCACTAGTATCATATCGACCTCGCAAATCATACTTGCTGCCCAATGGGACACCCAATACGTAAGGCAACTCTTCACCATGCACGGTATGTTGACGTTGTTGCTGCAACATAACGAGATTATTGGATGTGCTTTTATGTCGCGAGAAGTGCGGATTTTATCGACATTTCGATGCCATTCGCATAACGTGAAAATATCAAAACTCAGAAGTTGTTATCCCCTTTCCTAGATAGCTTTTTTCTCTTTTTCCTCTCTCTCTCTCTCTTTTTCAAATATTTTTATAACTTCTAAATTTTTAAATACACTTTGTACGATTAATAATTAAATGAACTTAAATACACTTTCTACGATTAATAATTAAATGAACTTTTCATTAATGATTATATTTGCTTAATAATTGTTAGTCCATTTTCATTTAATTATCCCTTTACATTATAAAGCTTATTTTAACTTTAATTACTACCTTACTCATTATCAATTCTACTAACAATTTACGAATAAAATTTCCTGGGCATAAATTCTCAGATTTATCGCAGTCGTAATTATTTTTAGCGCGATAAACCGAGCGTATTTACAAACGCGTCAATTTGTAAAGTTCAATAAAGGGCGGAATTTACGAGGACAGGTGAAAATTAAAATTCATCGAGGGCTCGCATTCTCGCCGTGCGCGAGAAAGAGTGAGAAAGACTTCGCGGATAGAAAAAGAGGAAAAGAGTTTGTATAAGAGAGAAAGAGAGAGAGACCTAACACGTTGGACTGATGCACGCGAATCGTTATTTGCAGATTTAAAATCTAATATCCTTGTTGACGCGAGGATGGCGTTGTACGCGGAGGTACATTCAATTTAGTGATATTCTCGGTTACTGCATGACGAGGTCGTTGCCGGCGCACGCAACGGCGATAAAAATAGTTGGCCGAAATCCAAATGGGTTCGCAGCCTAGATTTTTCTCTCTTCGCGACTGTGCGAACACAATAGCCGCCACCACACTAGGTCACAACTCGTCTCTTTCGACCTAAGAAACCGGAAAGAATGAACACAATGCTAACTATGTCGGATGTCCCAAAAATCTCGCGAGCGCTATTCTTTTGATTTCTATTTTATCGAGTATTTTGAGATTAATCACGATTTAAGAGATTTCGGTAAAAGCTGTTATATCGTTTCGATCTCTAAACAGGTTTTCGACTTTTAACTTTTTACATTTCTGCAAATGGGATGTTAACGCGAAAATAATATTGAGAAAGACCAGAGAAACTAAAACAAAAGAATAGAAGACAAAATTTTAAAATGTCGCACATGATAAATATCTACAAATCTATTAAAGAAGAAACTCTGATTCTTTAAGAGATTCTTAAATTTTTTTTTTAAACAACTCCTAACGCGTGTTTTTCTTTCGTTCTTTGTTTTTCCCTTTTATCTTTCTTTTCATTTGCGGTTAGCAAATTAAAAGAAGTAAATTTGCTGTTTCGAGATTCGCGGATAAAGTGCGACGATGATAAAATGCCCCTCGTTTTCAGGAGCAACATTCCGCGTCAAGGAATAACAACGTTGCATGAAGCAGCACGAACTGGAGCGTTGAAGAAAGCGCACTTTAACTCATCATCCCCGCCCGTCCATCTCTCTTCTCGCTCTTCCTCCTCCTGCCACCCCTTTCTCTTCATCTTCCTTTCGCGCTTTCCTCGCCCATTGACGCGACGCGCAACATTTTTCCCGCACCACGTCGGATCCCGCTTTGTCGAGAAGCGTCTGAGCTGCGATAATCGATCTTCGTTGTATCGTCGAGACCTACTTACGCCAGAGTAGTCTTGCATAGCTTTCGGATGCGAGAAGACGTACATGTAGCTCTTCGGGTTCGTCCTTGAATGCAAATTGGCAGTCATTATTAACGGCGCCACGGTGCCGCTGTCGGAGACCGCCTCGAGCACCATGTCCCGATTCTTTGTGGCGTACTCTTTCGTGAATCCACTGGAAAAGTCGGCGTATTGCTCCAGCACTTTCGACAGGATCAGCTCCGGTTCTAGCTCGTGCGTCGCCTGAGGACATGTTCTCGATACTAGAAAATCGTTGGGACTCGAGAAAATCATCACGCGAGGGATTTTCCGGAAGCGGAAAATTTTGAGAGAATCTGGTGCCAAACGATTTTAATCGTCCCAAAATCCGTCCGCGAATGCGGAGAATCGAAGAATCTAAAATTCTCGCGTTTCTCGGAAGAATAGAACAATTCGGAAGAAAATATTGAAAATCTAATCTTGAAACCGAGTCTGTAAAAATAGGAATAGAGAAAAGGAGAGAAGAATAAATAAAAATCCAAGAACGCGAGGATCAAAGAGAACTCGGAGATTCTGAGGAAATAAGAATGTCGCGAAATGGAGTCAATAAAAACGAAGAGTAAAAGGACTGAGGATTACTCCATATATATATTGGGATAGGCAAACCAACACATATGAGTAAATTTACTTTGGCGTAGTCTCGCAAAATTTCATCCCGTTGTCCGTCATGCATACCGTGCAACAAAGCAACTGGTGGCAAGATGTGAAATTTCTCGGATTCTGTTACTCCGTACATCAAATCAAACCTAAAAAAAAACCAGAAAACATAATTTTGCGATATTTCTCGTGTTTAACGTGTTTAAATTTAATCGCGGTGAAATCTCTAAGTCTAAGTACTCTTTGAAATCGTTTGTGCTCGTAAAATCAATACCGAGAGATTATGATGTTTCATCGAGAAATCGGCGGTTCAACGCACACGTCTATCGCATTATTGAAAAAGAAAACTTTTCAAATGGTATACCTGCTGAACAGTTGCGCGTTCTGCATCAAGTTGAACGGCTTGTCAGGAATGACAGCGCGATCGATTAACGGCGCGTAGGCCGGCACGTATTTCGGCTTGTGGAGTTCCGCGTGTAGCAGCTTGTCTACGTCCTGGTTGCGCAAGCAGAGCGCCAGTTCGCTGTCGCTAGTAGTAGGACAGTGGAGATGGTGCGCCACCTGAAAAACGACCCTCGCTATTGCTCACGAAAGCGCAATGAACGCACTGCCAGAGCCATAGCCATCCCTCCCGTCGTTGGCATCGATGTAACTGTGTAACGATTCTTCGCTGTGACGAGTGACGAGCGACGATATTTCTTTCCGTCGAATTCAAATCGCGAGTAGAGAAACATGGTGCCGTCATTTGCGAAACATGCATGCCCGAATAGAAAATAAAAACCGTGATAAACGGTATTTTCTTTATACTACGTAGTATAAAAGTTTCTCTCTGTGTGTGTGTGTGTGTAAACGCGACTGAGAAATCAAAAAGTAGAACATTAAAAAATACAATAAATTTATGGAGTAAAAATTAATTAAAAAAAAAAAAATACAGAGAGACAAGAATCTATTTAAGAGAATCAAAGAAAATTAAGTCAGTCGTAAACTTGATGATAATAAATGCCGCATGTATAACAGCGATTTCTCATTTTGCAAAACTGTAATCCGAGCACATCAATCCTCATCTCGCGTTTTTATTCGGCGCGACTATTATACGATATCGTTCTTTTTTTACCTGCTTGGTAATTTGCAGTGGCGCCTTGCCGATGGCATCCGCGCTCATTGCCGATCCGGACATCAGAATAGCTCGTTTGAACAAACCTACGCCAACAAGATGAGAATGTCACTGATTAATAACTCGGCCATTAGTAGCAGTTGTTCTCAAATTGCGTTGAAAAAGTGTTTGAATCTCTGAATAAATATTAAAAATTATCAAAACATTATTTTGCTCGTTCTTCGCTCTTATGTTCAAAACTGAAAATTTTCGAGATGACACTTAAAAAAAAATAACAATATTTCGTTATTATTTCCGTAATGTTTATAGAACGTGTTACAGTCTACCGAAAAATATCTCTTTCCCTGACAACGGTAATGTCACGTATTTACATTATTTCTTCTAGTCGTCGCGAACAAATGACTGCATTTATGTTACGCTTAAAGAGAGAAAAGAGAAGACCGGGGTATAAAATATAAAATGACAGCGATGTTTGAGAACCCTCCCTCGCGGATGATGGCGGGCGGGCGAGCATTTCTGTCTCGACGTGTAAAATATTAAGTCCGGTTATTTTTCATTGCACAATATAATTATTGGCCGGACGCGATGGCATTGTGCGCTCGGCCGGAAGAGAAAAGTTCCTTTTCCCCGGCCGCCATTGCGAGCCAGTCGGGTGAAAAATGGTCGACGTCTTCTTTCTTGCTTTCACCTCGCTCTCGCTGACCCTACCGGGGAGAGAGCACCGCTCCGAGTGCCCCGAGAGTGCTTGAGTGCTCGGTGGTCGATGTGCGCTTACCACTGAACACGTGTAGAGGAGACCGGCGGTTCTTAGCCCCTTGTCAAATCTTGGAAATATCACAATGCGAGCGCTTGTGGATTCGGTATATAGAAGAAAACTCAAAAGGAGTAATGGAAGCCGTTGATATCTGAATAAACGGAACTGTCCGACAACGATGACGTTGACGGTTGTCCGATAATTCGTCATACAGCACGCATTATCTTTGTAATTTTATTTTATTTTATTTTTTTTCTATTAATAAACGTAGAAGATGACACTTACTACATTTCTTCGATTTATGCACCTAATAAAGCGTTCATACGCAGAAACGCGTCGAACATTGTCTCGTGCACGTTAGCGTATTACGTTTAATGCGAGTATGTGCCTATCTCTCTCGCTCTAATTCCCCCAATTAATCCCACGATTATCTCTCGCCGACTCGGAAATCGCGATCTCTGTATGCAATCGCCGTACGCTCTTGTAACTATGGATAATGTATCCAATTACGCCAGGGAGAGAGAGAGATTAGTTCGGATTGCGCATATCATCTTTTGATTCTTACACGAACGAATATTATACAAGAACGAGGAACGTTAGACTATCGATGAAAATACGAGCAGATCGAATTGAAGGACAATATTGAACAATATAAATAAAAACAAATTATGTGCAGAATAAAAAACAAACACATAAAGAAATCTTTTATTAAAGAAAGAAAATCGAATCGCATTAGACGAGATGTAAAACCTTGTTATTACCTTTTTTGTTGGCGACCGGACTGATTAGCAGTAGATTAGCAAAAATAGCCCCGGTCCCGTGACCAACCAGAGTTACGCTATTAGGATCGCCGCCAAATTCGGCGATGTTCTCTTTTAACCATAACAATGCCGCTATTTGATCTAATAGTCCGAAATTGCTCGCTGTATCATCTCGGATTCCGGGTCTCAGAAATCCTGTTGTAAAAAGAGTATCGCAATTATTAAAATATTAGAATAATATATCGAAAGAGTTCAGCATTGCAAAAATATATCAGCAACAAGGAATCTTCTTTGGACAGAAAAGGGGAACCTCTCTTAGTAGTTGCAGCTAAGGAACTACAAACTTCCGCATTTAGAAATCCAATATGCTGTGCAAGCAAATATTCTTAAATTTCAACGTGATACAGGAGCTGTTGAGACCGAAACACACCGGGAAACTCACGGGAGCTGGAAATAAAGCTTATCTTGTAAATGAGAACCGCGCCAGCTACTAAACAACTCGAATTCACGTCTCGTTATTCTTATTTCCCGCAAGGCTCGAGGTAAAACTTAACATCGTCGCAACGGAATTGCCGCGAATAATCGTTCATTGTTTTTGCAACAAAGATTTGTTTATTCACGTGCCGTGCGTATATCATAGACGGTTGTTTACCGCCGAATAAAATACTACAAATATGAAGTACCGCAAATAACGAATGTGTAACAAAATATTGAATAATACGCATCAAACAAAATATTGTGAATATTCTAAATTCAAAGAGTGCCCGATTTTCTCTTTCTGCTCAACAATTAAATGTATTAGGGGCTGCGCTTCGTTACGGTTTCGCGGAAACGCAACTCTTCCACCCTGTCTTTCCTTTTCTTACTTGAGAATCTTTGTAATTCTCGATTTCAAGTTTCCCCAGAGATTCATAAATTTCGTGTCCTAATTAATTAGCTTTACGGTGATGCAAAATTCTCTCCTCGTGCTTAAACATGAAGCACTTTCGCGCGGTAACGCGATCGTCGGGCCTCTTTTTGCTCGACGACCGCTTCACGCTTGGGACCATATTTTTCCCCTGTTTTGCGCAGGGCGGACATGGCGGCGGCGGCAGGGCGGTTGAAGTTATCCGCAGGCTCCTCACGGGCTGACTCCGGTCGCCTAGAGCGGGTCGGGGTTACTAAGCGCTTCCCCAGCACTTTAACCTAATTTATGATTATGGTTTCGCGTCCGCCTCTTTTTTTCTTCAGCGAAACCACTCCACTTACCGGATATACCGGATGTACCCGCACACGCGTTCGCGACGTATACACGCGCACACAACGACGAGAGCGCGAAGCCCCGTCCATTTGCATTGCGCCGTTGTCATCTCTCGCGCGAGAAGGGATTGCCGGAATTTTGCTGTTAACCCCTTCGCGAGACGACCACTGTACAACGACAATTTCGTATTGCGGAGGTTATACCTCGCGCGCGATACACACCACATCACACCGCGCGCTTCTAGATGGTAGTTTTTTTAACGGACTTTCTGAATAATGATACTTTTGCATGACCGCTCGCGCAACGAAATATATATACTATTATACTGCATCAATTATCTTTTTTACGTAACAATGAGAGAAGTACAGTCGGACAATGTACGGAATAATTTAATGTTTTCTTCTCTTTTTTTTTTTTTTAAATAAAAAGCTTCACGCTGCAATTTAACTCAACTTTGCTCCGTTGTTAAATCGCTCATATAAATATTTTTGTAATTATGATTTATGTTATGCGAAAAATTTCAACACGTTCATCTTCTCTTTAAATTTCGTGTGTGTGCGTGTATGTGCGTCGATTTTTCCGAGCGCAACAAAGTAGTTGTTTACGATTAAACCCGGGACGGAGTCGTTTACACTTTCAGTGACGTGATAAGTCGGCCATGCTGTATCGTTGGTCTCAGGCGAACTTTCTTTGAAGGCAAAGTCCAATATTGAAAACTCAGGGCGATGAAAATTTAGAAAAGAAGTTTGCCAAGCAGGCAGGCAGTCTTGGCAAACGACGAGCTGTAACGAAGTTATTTATATGACGGAACAGTAAAAGTATATTAGAGCCTTACTGCTTTTCCGCATAGCGTATCGATCGACAGAGAGCTTTCGCGTTCTACAGATCCTTATCTACAAAAAGTTGATGCATGCAATAACAGATGCAAGCGGATTTTTTTTAAATAACGCGCATATTAAATTTTTCTGTTTCAAACACTGATGTTTCTCTTACCTAAGATACCGAGTCGAAAATTAATTGTAACAAATATAACGTTGCCGTAAGCCGCCATTATGGTGCCATCGTAAGGATTGCCGCTGTTCCACTCGAAACTTTCACCGTGAATAAACACCATCACCGGATATCTCCGTAAATTTTTCTGTCCTGTAAGAAAAAAACGCATTAAATTTTTCACAAATACAAATATTTTTTACGTTTTATGTTTTCCTCTTCAATAATTATTATATAACTTTATATAATTATAGATTTTTCTTAATCTTCCAGCTTACTTAGACTGTCTTTTAGGTTAATTGGAAAATACAAATAAGAACATAAAATCTGCATTATTTTCCGGCGACCGGTAATATTTTACGTTATGCGGTAATTTTTTAATTGGATTTGCGCGAGAAGCTTCCGCGGCGCTGGACGATGCTCTCTTCGAGAATCTCTGATTTACATCAGACGAAAAATTATCGCTGGAGTTTGTTCGCGAGAATGGAAGCGCGGGATTAGTCCTGAAATTTATATCGCCCTCCCCTTTGCAAACTATTCGCACAGTGAGTTTTCGATATTAGAGTAACTATAAATTCTTCTCCGCCTTCCGTCTTTTAAGCGGCATAGTTCCCTTTTACCGTGAGATCCGCAAATTAGACTAAGACGACAGTCTTCTTTGGGAGATTTATCGGGAGAATTCGTCCCGTTCGAACTTTCTGCTGACATTTGAATATCGGACTTGTCGCTGATTGTAAGTAAATCATTTCGTCTCGAATCGCTGCGTAAAAGCGCCGATAGATCAAACGCGGTTCGTATCGTAATTTTTCTCGCGGAGTAAAAACTTTAAAATCTGTCTTGCTTGTGCTGCGGTTTTATAAGACCAAATATGATCGTAAGTTTTTAGTTTCCGTGTTACGAATTACCGTAGCGAATGACATTGGAAATGAAATGGCGGAGATTTCATTCCACGGCGACTTCGAGGAGCGGGAATCTAAAAACTCATTTAGCCGCGAAGCTTATCCCGAGATTTAATTAACGGTTTCAATTATCACCGACGGCCGTTCGTCGAACTAACGTATCTCCTATTTCCTCGAAACGTTCGGTAGAATGGTCGGCGCTCGATACATCTCGATAAATCAAGACACTCCATCGCGACATTCTCTCCACCAAATTTTCTTGCCTCCGATACAGACAACCGTTCTATATTTTTCACGAAGTTTCACACAAATGTTTACATAATTAGTCTATTGATTATCTGGAATGACTACAACCGCGGTTTACACGCATACAAAAATAAAAAATTTATTATTTTTCCTTTATACCGCAAAAACCGTATACAGAATTGACATTTACACGAGATACAAGCAATATTGTAAATATTCTATCTTATTTATGTCTCTTATGAGACAGCATTGTAATACGTACACTTGTCGCACAATCGAGCTCACGTTTGCATCTGTCCGTTGAGTCCTATACATCATGACGATTTCGAGCCAGGAACAAGCGCCGAGAGAACAAGAAAAAGTGACAGGAACACGCGATCGCCGCGAAATTTACATGAAAATTGAAAGGCGGATCGATCGATGTATTCTGCATAAAATTGATGTATCGCGAATCATGCGCAGGGATATTTTCATCTCGCGTCACGTGAGCGCCCAGCTTGCTTGTGCGCGAGCAACGAAGGCTACACGACCCGGTGCCATAAATCACTTTGCGTGAATCTATATCCCTAATAAAAGGAAAACCATACCTTCGTCCGAGCGTATCTTTTTTGTAAAAAAAAGGAGCACGCTCATATAACTTGAAATGTCTGAAGCCGCCGATGTAAATTGCATACATTTTTTCGTTTTTCTAAAAATTTTGTTTTTCTAAAAGTATATACAAACATGTAAATAAATACGCGATTGAAAGACTGAACAATATATGAGTGCAATAAACGAGCAATGTTTTATGCGGATTTTAATCGTGAGAAATAAATAAAAAGTACAGCAGATAGAAATATCTAGACTGAATGTTATGATCAGATTATTAAAATCGATATACAATTTTTCTCACGCAGCGTTATAGTTTTATTAGTGTGTTGGCTAAGACGGAAGGCAAAGTATTTACGAGGCATAGCCATGTGCAAAAACGTCCCGTAATTCACGGAGGCCGACCTTCTTCCAGGCGGTTCGCATGCTCGTGTAAATAATGGATTTACAGCTCCTTTTACGGCTTCTCCATATGTCCGGGGAGAAACCGGTTGACGCGCGAGCGAGCGCCGCGTCGATAATGGCGCTGTAAATCAACGAAAATCTCCCTAAAGATCGACCGGTGCCCTCCCCTTTGCCCCTGTTCTCTTCTCCGCCAGTAACATAGAAACAGCTTCCTTTCCGCGAGATAAGGGGTGGAAAAACCACCCCAAGCTGGCAAACGCGGCAACCTCTACCATCTCTTGGAGTCCGCGGGAAACTCTTTGATACACCCGCTTATCACACTGCTGTACAGATGTCGACACGAACATTGTTTTGTTCGAAAATGAAACTGTTCAAAATTCGTAAAACAATCTTCAATTATCCGTATTTAATTATCTTAATTATCTTTAGATTATTCCACTTTTTTATGGAATTTATTTTAACTTCAGTAAATTATGTTTAGTATTGTATAAAATTTCATTTTCAAAGAAATTCTATGAATCAATATTTTATTTGCATATTTTAGTACAGTTTTATATATCTAAAAATCTAACTTATTCTAATAATAAATATTTATTTAAAACTAAATAATTACTATCAAAATATGTACAGATGTGTTACCAACAAAAAAACACACAATAAATAAAATTCGTGTATCGTGACAGTATCAATAACCAAAAATGTTAAAACTTAAGTAAAAACGCAAATGAATTAAAAATAAAAATTAACATTGTACACACAAATGCGTATAATTGTTAGTTCAAATAACTTTTTACTTTGCGCAATCGATGCGCAATCGATCGATCGACTTTTCGATATGGCATCTCCGGCCTGGTATCGCGGCCATCTTTGGTTAGAAACGACGAGAATTTCTGCAGTTTCGTGAAGTAATACACTCATCTTGCTCGAGCAAAGTGCGGAGTCGTGTCGGGCGTTTTTTGCAACGCGGCCGTTCCGCAAAATCGCGCGAGCTGGCGGCTGAACGTCGGAAATTGGAGGAACGACGGAACATGTACCGACCGCGGAGTCTCTCAGTTTTCTCTCGTTTTATCCCCGAGGCAAACGCGAGATGAAAAGCTTCCTAGCTACCGTGCTGTTACTCTCTTGATTCTGAAAATACCTCAATTGTCTTTTACTCGTACAATTAGTACATTGGATTATTTAAAAGAGGATAAGCCATTGAAATTGAAAGAAAAAAAACGAAAAAAACTTTCTATCAATTATTAGTGTTTCATTAAAAAATTACTTAAGAGAATCGTTACAAACTCGACTACTTGTTTTTTAAGTTTCTTACCACATAATAATGCTACAAAATTGTTTTTTATATTACAGAAATAAGAATTATTGATAACTCTGATTACTATACACAAAGCACATCGCTTCATCTTTTCTTATTTATCGCGCCATTTGAAAGTTCCAAATGCCGCTAAATCTGAGTTCGTACTATTTGTGCGTCTGATCCTTAAAGCGAGTGTGATGGTTAAATCCTGTGATTAGTGGGATTTTACGCTCTTTTTAAGAAAGACCGCAGCACCGTGAGAGATCTGAGTGTTCGATACCGATAGTGCGGTGTTGTAGATACACGGCTTGGCAAAGCCTTCCATTATCGTGGACGACGTTACTCAATCCGTAGTACACGTATTCCAATGTACATGCTAGCCGACTGAAGCAGATAGGGATGACTACGAAACGATGACCCCCTCACACGTGCATGTTGTTTCTCCCCCGTGAACGCGCGAGTTTATCGACCGCCCGTAATGCTTTTCGACTTGAAAATTAAACTCCGCATTTTCTGTTTCCACTGATTCTCTGGAGGAAACATTTCGCAAAGAACACTTTCTGCAAGTAAATATTTTATTGTGTACTTTTTGTGTTTGTTTTCGTAAACAACTCTATTTTTTTTAATAAAAAGTTTTTCGAGAGAATCAAAACAACAGGTTTCACATACGTCAAATCATAGAACCGAGAGTAAAAAAGAATTATACAGTATCAATTCAAATGTCGACTCTCTTTTTTACACAATTTTGGTTTGTTTTTAGAATAACACTTTATAAATTTTCTTTGTTTGATTTGTTTCTTGTAAAATTGAAATATTTTGCTTTCGGCGGTCCCGAGACAAAATGTATCCGCCCGGACGATAGCGTTGTATTCGCCGACATCGCGGACGAATAATCGAGCAGATGGGAAAATAAGTAAGAGATATATTTATATGGGGGAGCATGCGGTGTTCGCGCAGACAGATGCGAAAGAAAATGGAAAAAGAGAAGGATACAATATCGATGTGTATTCCTTTCATGAGTTCGACCCTGTTTCGTTCCACCCCTCTCGATTTTTCCCATCCCCATTTTGTCATGTCTTCGTTTCGGGATTGTACCAAGAACAATATACGAGCCGCTTATTTCAGCAGTAAGCATTTTTTCACCGGACACATTTTCTGAAAAACTTCAATAAACACCTTGGGACACACGCTCGTCGCTTTTTTAATGTGTGCGATCGTTACTTCGGTGATTCCCAAATCTCCCAATGTGATTGCTTTTTACGTAAAATCTTCGGTTTCTAATATTCCCATCAATCCTCTGTTTCAAGTGTTCAATGTTGAAAAAATCGGGAAAACAAGAACGATGCTCGATAAATATGTACGTGGGATATTCATATCACCGTTTTTATCAGCAAGTTTCAACATTTTCATGCCGAGAGGACAGCGCGACGAGGAGAAACGTGTCACTCCGTCCCAGTCCGGTGACTGTTCTTTTTATCAATGTCCAAAGAATAATGGTTGTCGTTTCGCAAGGAGGAGCGCGCGAGCACATCCTTGGGTATCTTTCGTACGACGCCACAGTCCAGAATTGAAGTAACGAAAAAACATCTATAAAGACGTCCGCATCTTTCTCTCTTCGAAGTAACAACAACGAGTGAATTTCCGAGAAAAATTCACGATGTTGTGACGCTGAATGAAATATTCACGTGTCTTTCCCGCGCGGTCCGCGTAATCTCGTACAATTGATAGTTTGCGTTCAACTCAACCGCTTAACAACGTGTACATAAGTGCAATTGTATCCGATAAATCTCATCCTCATGATGCTTATAACCGCGCGTTATTTATCGTACAAAGTTATACATGCGTAAATATTTAAGACGAGAAGATAAAGAAATCCCAGAAATGCATTTCCACGTCTGACATCAGTATTCGTTTTACGTCGCGGCTACACCGCGCGCGCGATGCGACTTTTTTTCAACCGCGGGGGCCAAAAAGCTTTTAAGCCCCGCTTTAAAAAGGACAGTCCGGTTATCGTGGCGCGCGTAAATATGTCGAGACGGCGGAAACAGAGAGAGGTTGAACCTGCTCACTTCCCGTTCACGGGATAAGCCGAGCGGACTCCTGGTGCTGAGGTTCCGCGCGGGATAAGTTCTGGCGAATCCTACGCTTCATGCATTTAAACGCATTCTCTAAAAGCTTTATTGTATTTAATAACGTTCTGGATAGCGATGACTTGTTTAGATGAAGCCGCGTGATTAGCTCGATTCTTCTATTATCATGCACTAATAGTCTCTTTTTAGAATTTAGAATTCCTGGTAGCAATGTATCTGACTAATTTTCATAATAATCTAAGATTAATTTTTATTTTTGACACTCATATACATTACAACAATCACAAAAAAATATAAAGAAGTAACTATCGTAAAAATTGTGACCATATTTATCTCATCGATGTTTTATTACTTCGCTGTGAAACACATCCGAGAGCTTCATAAAACATTATAATTTCGATTTGCAATGTTGCGAAGTTTTCCCTTGACGCGTTATAATTTTGAATTGTAATAATCATAAAGTTTTCGACCAACATTACAATTTCGATTTGCAGTAATCATGAAGCTTCCCTCGAAATCAAGCAAGTTCGGTCGGAAATGTGGCCGTCCAAATCCAACTCCTCCGATCGTTAGCGCATACCTGCCACAGGTCGCAGTTTACCCCACGGGCCACGCACATAATTTATCGCAGAGAAGCTGGTGAGAGGATGACGGGAGGGAGAAAGAGAAGAGAGAGAGAATGAGAGAGAGAGAGAGAGAGAGAGAACAAAAGCGGAGAGCTGGCAATTCGAAACGGTAGCGAGGTTGTACCTCCCTCACTCACCCCCGTGTCTCACCGCTGTTTGTATTTCTACTGCGGCGAATGTAGCATTGCCTCGAGCGTCGTTTTCCGAAATTACGACACGATACTGTTACATCCGCTTGAGCGATGTACCGCGGCACGTCAATCGTTATACATTCTCGGCTATAATCGATCGACCTCACTTCCGGTCAAATACATCAACTCCGTGTCTAGACGTTACCGAGAAGACGCGACCGCTGTGAATCCGCCGCGCGGTTTTTAGTGGCACACAATTGTCTACATGAAAATTTGTGCTTTCGAACATATTTCGATATTGTGTGCTCTTTAAAAAGATACATTTGCTTATACATTTAAAATATATCGGCAATAAATGTACGCGCACTCCGCATTTAAAATGTAAAAAATCAATACGATTGGGATTTAAATTGGGATTTAAATATTTAAATCGATTGAATATTTCGAATGTTGAAAAAAAAATCCATTAACACTCAAACCTCTCGTCACTTTTATTTTAAAATTTCGGCGAACGCCTTCAATGTGTTTTATAAATATTTATTTGAGTGTTATTAAAATTTTATTAAAATTTTATTTTTTCCAGATATTTTCATTTTTTCATATTGAGTCAGAAATATCTCTCGCGCTCTGGCAATTCTAAGCGAACTCGCGAAGAGAGTTTATCAATTTATACTTGCATGCATTTTTGTTACTCTTACAATTTATACATAACGTCGTTTACAACTAATATATGTTGACGTTTTGATTAGGATTCATCGCTAAAAAGGCATTCGTTTCCGCACATTACAGTTTACGTTTAATACTACGCATAACTCCTGTGAGTTGCATCTCGTATATGCATTTTGCTATATCTCGAGGCATTCCGTAGAGATTCCTCGCACTCAGAGCTCGTCACGGGTGTACGGGCGAACATACTTCGCGCACAAAAGTCGTTACATCGTTACGCTTTCGCATTCAGTTTTGTATATATCTCTTTTTGCCTCTTGTACCAACGTTCCCCCCGGCCATTTACGTTTACTCATAGACAAGTCGAGGAGCGCGCCGCTGCTGTTGCTGCTGCGTGCCAGCTTCTCTAGTAACATGCCGGGCTATGCAGCCATTCGCATCCCTGGATGTTTAGAGCTCGATATTTTAAGCGTCGAAGCTTTCAATTCTTGAGATTGCGAAACTTCCATGAAAACCTGTCTTTGAAACAGAAGAGCTCCCGAGCAAGAAACCGATACAGAGTATTTTATTAAATTACCCTAGTTAGAGTTTGCAAAAAATTTTTTTCTACGTAAATTGTTTGTAGTTGGAATGTCTAGACTTTTGTCTCACGAAAGTAGAGACGATTGCAATTTTAGATTGCTCGAAATTGGAATATGATCCTTGTTTGTAACATAATATACCTTCAACCGTCTGTAACGTGTATATCCTCTAACTCGAACCCAACCTATCTCAACCGAGAGTGAAGTGAGGTGAGGCATGAATCAGCGTGTTTCTGGGGTCACTGGTTTCCCCAATTATCACGGTCAAAAATGCATATCGATTTGTCGCCGGCAGATTGTGGCGCGCCGGCGGTGGCCATTATAAATGAGGACATTATGACTTTTTATCGCGTCGCTGCTGCTGGTTCCAGATTCCGACGATTATACCTCAAAATACCTCATCGAAACGTATGAAATATCGCGCGGATACCACGGCGGCTAGCGATCAATGGTCTCCGTGGCAAAAGGCGCCGCGATATATCACGCAAAATATGTTAAACCGTCGTACGCCATCGTATTGTGTCCATGTTCCATTCATCAGAAATGACTGCGATGAAAAATTCCAAAAACGTAAATCCCGCGCGATTATTATCATTTACCACCTCGTTGGCGTTACTCGCGATTTTCCCAGAAATTCGCGCCCTTGCAAATTATCCTTTTGAAATCGATTGTATATAACGTATGAATCGTACTAATGTCGCGAGACAACACTTTGTTAAGTTCAAACAAATGTATTCCAGTCTTTCGTGACTGGAATTAACACGCGCAGAAGTTCAAATACAATCTTTTCTTGCGTAATACGAGAAATTGTGTGCAGATGCAAATATTTTCCGATTCGAAGTTATGAAATTTTAATCGCGACGCTCGTGCGCGCGTAAAAAACGAGAAAAGAAAAGTACAATTTTTCCGAATCGTGTATATAATGTTTAAGTGTTATTCGATTTCTCAAACGAGCGATTCAATTACCGTGCGCGCCGCGAGAGCGGCATTAAAAATACTATTTTCTCAAGAACAGACACACAAAAGCGAAGTCTGTGAATATCGAATTTACAGTACAATATGCTAGGGTATTCTTGCGGGTAAAATGCATTCTTGAAGAAAACATTCGTAAATTGTTCGCGTGAGGGGGACCAGGACGGAAACGCGTTAAGAGGCGAGTTCTCGCCGCTCGAGAAGTCGGTGACTTCATCGCTCTTGGTGGATAATTGAACGCCGAGGTGAGAAACGCGTGATGAAAAAGAATAAGGGGGTCTCGGCCTTTGTGCCAGGCAAAAAAGAGGATTGCAGTCTGTGAACCCCCGTTTCCACTTTGCGCGCGCGCGTAGTCTCTTCAGGGTGCAGTGGCGGCCAACTTAATTTACAGATGAATTCAGAGAGCCGTGAGATATCGAGTCGGGAGAGAAAAATAATTAAATGAAAGACGGCCACTCTCACCAAATGAAAATATCTTTCGCGAAAAAAACACGAACACCGCGCGCCGGTGTTTTAATTATCGCGTCGGTAATTACTGTTGTTTACTTTCTTTATTGTTCAAGTCGGAATCAAAACCGTAGACTTCTGTAAAATGTCTAATCATTATTTTCTTGACAAAAGATCGCTTACCGGCAAACTGAAGTTTGAACATTGAAATCCGAAGTAGTAAAATAGTAAATGATACTCTAAGACTGGAATTATAAGTGTTGTTCGTTATTAATGATAATTATTGCGGCTAAATAGCAACCGATGACATTTTATCGCATTCGAGCTTTTTTGTTATTATCGCGTTTACAAAATTGTTGATGTAAAATATAGAAAATAATAAGAGAGAGAGAGAGAAGAAAAATAAAGATTTAGGCCGTGATTTGTTTCGGTAAAATATACTTGTCATAACTGAAGGTTTTACGTGGAGAGAGGGTGCGCGATTTCTCTTTCATCCATCTTCATAATGCGAACAAAGTAGCATCATCAAGAAGCCAATTCCATTCTGGTCCATTATCTTTATTTAACTATTTCGACCACGTCGTATCACCTATTATCATAGATGACCGCCGCTCGGCATTTTTACCGATAGCAAAACTACCCCTATTGCATTGGCGTCGTCTACTTGGTAGTATTTGCTCTCTCGAAAGTTCAGATATTTAGAACACCGGACCTTTGAAACTTCTTGTCGTTAGAAACTTACTTTCAGACTTTGAAACTTTGAATCTTTGGAAATTTCAATTTGCGAAACTTTGATACTTGGAGATAGTTGGAATTGTTAACCTTTAGCGGAATTTACGGGGCTTGAGATATTTTGAATCTTATCTCGGACAATTACGGTATCTTGATTTGACCTTTAAACGGAGAAAAGTTCATGTCAATTGTTTGTTCATATACTGAATATTTCCAATATAATGTACTAGTTTTTTATCTCTCTTAGATTTTAGATTTTGTGTTTTTACCGCGATAGGTTCTTCTTCGCGAGGCAGGTAATCACGTAAGGCGGTAAAAAGAGACGCGAAAGCAATTTCTTCCCAAATCGCTCGTAAATAAGATTATTTGAGCTACGCCAATGGAGGACGGCTTAGGTTTTCGACGAGCGCCATCGCTAGTGTCCACGCCATTCGAGGATGATGCTACTGCCGTTGTGCGGCATATCTGACTGCACTTCAGTCGGCTGCAATCTGCTGAGTGGCATGCACATGTAACATTCATCCCACGGTCGGGGCTCTCGCTGCGCCGTCCGCGTGGTATTATGGAACTGACCCGGTCATGGAAACACAACCCGGCTCTCTATAACTCCCGAGTCCCTTCCCCCGGTTATTGTACGAGTCATGTTAAGAGGACTTACAATGTCCTGTTACATACCAGAGGCTCGCGCGCCGCAAGTGCCACGATTATATCGTCTCAATCGATTAAACTCGCGTCAGTGTGTCCCTTTGTTATGCCGGGAAAGACATTAGGCCGCGGATATGAAGTTTGAGTAGTCCTCGTCCCGAGCATTCCGAAGATTTTCGGCGCATCCGAATACTATCGGATGTAATTCAAACACCGAATGTCTTTTTGTAACATCCAAAGACGATCGGTGTTGTTTTTTACTTTAAAATATAAAAACGTTATTTCTTTTGATATAGAAACTCTTCAATTAATGACTCTTTGATTAACGAGCTTCAAATTGCTGGATTCTCGAATCCTGCAAGCAAGGAAGTTCTTAATAGTCTATTTCTCGCGACGCACTCAAAGTAACGCGATTTGCGAAACGCGCCGTTCTCTTGTAAATGTTCATCCGGTGCTCAAGTCGTCCGTAATCTTCTCTCCCACGTCTGCCGAATTCTCTCTGACAATTTCCTGTTATTCTAGTGTATAATCCCAGTGACAGAGAGGTCTACTTGGAAGATTAAGATAGACGTCGTTTGCAATCTGCATTGGGATGCGTAATTTAACGAGGATCAAGCAAAGATTACGGTATGGTCAGCCGGAAAGGGTTCGTGTCACATCAACTAATTGAAGATAATACGCCAAGATCAACGGCTGAATGTTCGGCACGTTTCTGCGTGTAACGCGAAAGCGAATTATACAGTTGGGGACATCAATTAATCCTCCGAATCAAACCATTTCCGCAACCGAGAAATAAACATGAAATTTTGATCGCTGTATCTTATGAAATTTTTATTGAATTTGTTAATTATTTTGGTTCGAATTCACGATAGACATTTATATATATAAACGCAATATACTTCGCATGTACCTGTGGGAATTTCGTCAAAATAAACGAGAGGAGAGATGAGCGTATCGATTCTCGAGCGAGCGATACGTTTCGAACGTGTTAAACAAGCGCTCTCAGAATACGATAAATAAAATTTGTGAAGCCGCGGAAGATTTTATCGAGCGAGTTCACTTCGAACTTGGAGCTCTCGACCGCTATCGGAATGAGGAGGAAGATGAGGACAGGATTCGGATGCTGGCGCAAGAGAGAGAGATAGAAAGAGAGAGAGGCATTGTTAGGAAAATAATAGGAACTTTATCTGTGGAAGTCTAGGAGTTCTCTCGGAAACAATTATACGGAGTGCGAGCGTCGGGGCGGAGAAGACTCTCACAGACGAAGCGAGAGAGCGATATTTATATTCATTAGAATGTAAGAAGCCAAGCGGGGGCGCCCAGTTAGTCCGGTCTACTTGCAGCTTGGAGATGCTTAATGGGAGTTGCGCCCGCTGTGCGATACCCATTGCGGCCATCTTGCAACTAGAAAAGTGTTGGCCCCAGTTTACGGCGTTCATAATTTCTGATGTGCTTTTGCGATAAACTACTTTCCGACCTCATTAGAAAATCGGCCGCCATCATTTCTTTTCTCTTCTTTTGCGGAAATGTTAAAAATATTCTACCATTTTTCTTGACCAGCAAAGTTGCGAAGAAAGGAACACGGTAAGTAATCAAGTTCTAAAGTTCACGAATTTTATTTTTATTATTATCAGAGAAACTTCAACCTTACTTTCGAAGCGTTTTATATATATTTATGCTACACTCAATTTTGTTGATATTACGTCTGCGTTTAAATATGACCAGTGCAGCAAACACCGTGGTTCGATGTAGTTACGTTAGGCAAAAGAGCCTCTTGCTAATTCCAGGATCAATATTCCGCACTCATCATTTTGAAGCGGCCGGTGTTCCGTAATATTCACATAAAATGATTTGCATACGCCAAACCGCATGTAATGATTCAGATAAAATGATCCGTTTAAAATTAGCGACATACAATACGTTATATGATCCGCTTAAAATAATATATAATGTACTCTATGTACTTCGAGAGAAGGAAAGATCTATACAATCTCTCTCTCTCTCTCTCTCTCTCTCTCTCTCTCTCTCTCTCTCTCTCTCTCTTTCGTAATTCTCTACACAATCACATTGATTTTAAATACAAGTACATTTTAACTCTCAATCGACGTTTAAATGTCAAATAACTAGCGAGTTGTAGAAGAGATAAAGTGTGATAAAATGAGAAATAAAATTCTAAAACAAAATTTATTTGCTCTTCGCGCAGCGCATCAAGAAAAATTTATTTACCGGCAAATAACATTTTTCTTTTATCGATTCTCTCTTCTCTTTCGTGACGTGTCTTGAAAAATCTAATATCATCATACATTATGAGGCACAGAGTTCTCTAAAGGGGGAAAGCCGATAAGTTAACGTTCGTAAATTTGTTGCTGAAACTTTCAAGATCCGTCCCGGAGCGTTTTAGTAACTTTTCCATTATGCAGATACGCGCGCGCGAAAGGATAGCTCTGGGATATCAGTTAGCTGAGTGCTTTATTGTCAGTCAAAAGTGAAAGCCACCGGTAAAATAACACGCACGTGTGTTTGCGAGTTACGCCGAAACTTGCCAGTTGCACGTTAATCTCACAAAAGAACATCAGACATGTCAAGGCGTGTATGTGTACGATTCGCCAAATAAAGCTCGCGCAATATCATTGTTTACAACGCGAACCGTAACAAAGAAGTGCAAACAAAGAAGTAAGAATTACAGTGAGATAATTTGTTTTCAAAGTAAAAAATCTGTTTTTAAACTAAGTTAAGCTCGTATCAATCCGTGCTTTCGGGCGATCGAACGAATCGTAGAATCTTGTGCAAAACGAACTAAACTATTTGTAAGTAGTAATGCAATTACATTGGAAAAACAAAAAAAACCAACACCAGATTAGATGTAGCGCAAGAAGAGACAGCCACAAAACGCTTGGCGCACACTTCTTGCACCGGTGCAATACATCTTTTCGAGACATCGCGATATTTTGTGAACTCTCTCTTGCGCACCCACATATAGTCCGGGAATTCCATTAAATCTTTCTCAGCATATTAGCGATTCACGGAAATCCATTTCGAGGAATAGCGCGACTCCGCCCAGGACATCTTGCACCACAATTGCTTCGCTTATCTCGTCTTCTTGGACGAAAACTTAGCAGCTGCGTCTTCTTCGTGGAAGCACAACGAAACGAGGACGAGATCGAAGAGAGACGAAGAGAGAAAAGGGAAGAAGGAATGTCCGATGGTTTACAAATTGCAGCGAATCGACAAAGATCGGTCTGTAACGCGCTATTTCATGAAACGACCGAGCAACTCATCCGCTGTAAATTCATGAAGCATCGATTTGTCTCACCGATGAGAGCGAGAAGCGGAGAAGGCGGAACAGCGTCGCGGTTGGTTGCTTTGTTTTCGTACTCACGTCGAATGCATCTACGAAAATAGTTGAAGACGTTTCTCCGGCGAAAATGAAGCACACATGTAAAGATCGATGAAACCATTTCTTTGCACAAGTAATCCGTATCAATAAACACATGTAAATGATTGTAACAGAGATTGGGATAATTATAATGACAGAAAGAGAAAGAGAGAATAAAATGGTGAAACATAAACAACTCAAAATGACGCAAAGAAGAAAACTGAAAATTGAGAAAAACAAAATTGTAAAATCAACATGAAACAGATGTGTACAAATTGTTAATCAATGTCTAGTAATTAACGAATAATACAGTACACGAGCGGCGAGATAAAATCGCCGAATTTTGACATTTTTGGCGGAGATGTATCTCGACAAATGACCGGTGCGCGCCGGTTTCACAAAGTTTTTCTGTAATCTGTGATTATCACCGACGAATTACTTTCATTTATTAGCGTAATAATCCCCCCAGTCGTTCCTAGAAACTCGTCCAATTAAATCCTCTAACACCTCTAACAAGCAAAATCATTACAATCGTTCCAATTAACTTCCTTGATATCTCTAACGAACTCCGTCACTTCAAACGAGACGGAAACAAATAAATCCGGTCATTTCCGGCGATCATTGCAGCATAGCTCTCATGATGTCATTGCAAGATTCTTATACTTGTTATGTCGCTGAAGTTAGAGCAATTTTTATTAAACAAAAAAAAATAAAATTTACTTCTTTCAAATAGTAATATAAGAAAAAAATTTAATTAATGCAATGTTGTTTTGATCGCATTGTTGCAATGATAATTGCTCTAGTAAACGGAAATATTTCGATCCTTTTTTTTATGATAAATTGAACACTTATAATATCCTTTTAAGAAGTTTTCTTTGTTTCTTTCGAATATACAACAAAACTTTTTGTGTTCTTCTTTTTCTTTCTTGAGATCGACGCGTGTCTGTGACTTCTTCTTCGCGAGAAGAAGAGCCACGAGTGAAATTCCAGTATCAGTAATAGACGGCAATCGAATCCTCAGGATGGACTTCTCCTCTGTCGTGCAAGTGAATCCTCAAGCGAGCATCTCTCGAAGTCGGTCGCGCGAATGCTTTACTGCGCATCCTGGTCCACATTGGTCGGCTACTTAATATGGAAGGAAAGCGGTACGCCATGCGCCGCTCATCCCCTATCTACTTGCGACCAGACGCCATCGAAGCGGACAGTAACATATCGGCCGTACATGCCACGGATTTCGGTTCATCATTATGTAAGTCTCGAATCGCGCCAACCACCTCCCCCTTGTGCAAGAACCTCTTCCGGCGACCGGCATGAATGTCCGTCTATTCAGCCGATTATGTTTAGCCGCGGTTCCACGTTACTCAGATATCGCGCTAGGAATCGAACGTGACCTATGTGTTAATGAACCGTCGGACCGTGCTTTTCTATTATATCCAGATCGCGCATTGATCCCAAAAAGCCGAGTTGTGATCTGCGGGTTACTTGTTGCAAACCGAGCGCGAATTGATTCTCAATTTATTTACTCGAGAAATCGAGAGTTCACAGAACTTAGGGTTTGTAAAACTTGTATTTGAACTTCTTTTTTTTTTTAACACAATAATGAATAAAGTTCTTTCTTTTTTGTATGGATAAACTTTTTTTTCGTCTAACAATAGTTCAGTAATTTTCACGAGGAAATGTGTTGAAATGTCGATTTTATTGCTGCGAGGTGAAATAGCAATAACTAACACGCGGATAAAAACGAACGAGTTTTCCGACGAGATATATATAAATTAAATTTGTCTAATGGTTTGGAGCGACCGCCATTTTTCCACTTTTCTCTATTTCCAGCGCGATACCTCAACATACCGCGCACTTTCTCTTTTTCTCTCTTTTTAGTCGACTTTTCCCTTTTTCTTCTTTCTCTCTTTCTCTCTCTCTCTCTCTCTCTTTTTCTTTTTTCTTATATCTTCCCTTTCCAAACGCTCCTTCCTTTCAACTCGCGCGGTCGCCGTTTCCTTTCAGCGCAGAGTTTGAAAGAACTTAAAATAAACGGCGCGGTAGCGACGAGCGCGCTGCAACAACTTTCGCTCCAGACGATACTTTCCGCTGTTCCTCCGTCATTGTTGTTTGCTGGTATAACTCGGTATCTTTGTTTCCCAACGCGTTGAAAAAGCTGTCAACTCGCCGTCCGCTCTGCGATTATGCGACTTTAATAGGTCTTTAAGGTGACGAAAGTGAATGAAAATGGGCAGTGAATATTAACGACTTAAGCTGTTGAGGGAAGGAATTAGCTTGGAACAAACAGCACTCAGAATCCATGACATTCAAGACATCTAGTATTGATACACTTAACATTCAAGAAATGTAGACGTCAAGTGTTCCGGAATGTGAACAACTTAAAGCCAATAGAATCGTGAATTCAAGATATTTCAAAGGGGAGAGAGAAGAGGGAACGTAATATAATTATCGCATTCTTCGAAAGACGTTTAAAATAAAGAAAGTTCAAAAATAAAACTAATTGTCACTATTATAAAAAATAAATGCTCATAATTTTGAACACTTTGAGAGATGATGATCTCGCGCAATTTAATTCACCAGGTTGATCTATTCCCGCTATTTTATTCTGTTTTAGTTCGACTGAAAGAATTGGCGTAGTTTAAAATATCTACGTATATTCTAAAATATATTTTCTATCTTTACCTTATGTAAATAACTGATATATGTGATACGATTAAAAATGAAAGCAGTAGAGAGAGGAAGAGGGAGGAGGGAGGAAGGGAGACAAAAGGATGAAATCAAGACAAAGAGAAAGCGGAGAAAGAGAGGAAGGGAGAAAGACAAACCAGGATAACTTTCGCGACACGAGCCATTAGACGCAGCCTTTGAGAAAGATGAGCATGTATTTCGCGTAACTCGAGAGAACATGGCGGAAACACACGATTTCGCTTCCTGACATAACAAAGCCAATTTCTTTGAGGCGTTCGGCATATAACGTCGTTAACGGATTGAACTTCCGGCGATCTAAACTTTTTTCAGAAGCATCAACTGTCATTGGCAGGTTTTTTCTATATCGAATCCGCCGTATCGAAGTTTCCTAATAAAGCAACGTTGTAACGACGTACTTTTTATCAATCGGCCTTTGAGACTTTAATAACGGCATCGATAAAGACGATTGAGACTACATTAATTTATTACTGAATATAAAAGAACTGTCATAATTAAGTGGCAATTGTTATATTTATCCGGAATAAAACACACTGCGGCTAAAGATAAAAGATAAATCAAGAGAACAATAATAATAATCTTTATATCTCTATTTGTAGGTAATTAAAACCTCATATTTTAAAAATTCTGTGTTAATTTTTAATTTTCTTTGCAAAAGTAGGTTATATAGCATAAGGAAAATAACCGGCGCGAGTGTATACGGTGGTCTTTACACACACACATACATATAGATATAAAAGATATGTGATGACATATTTGCGCGCACATAGTCTCGATCATATCATCCGCCTATTTGCGATGTCTCTCAGCATCGTGCATTGGTACGATACTAATCGTTCCTCATTTATTTCTCCCTTCTCTTAACTCTCATAACGCTGGAGCTACGCTATCGAGCGACCACTGTTATCCGAGATTTATGATAGTTTCACACACCGCGAGAGGCAGAAAAATCGGCCCCACGCGGCCCACCTCGACATTTTAATTTGAAACCGCTTGCGGCGCGGCGGGTAAACAAAACTTATTCCCGGCGCATTTCGGCCGGCGGAACACGCGAAAAGCCGCGGTCAGAAGATGAAAGATGTGCCGGAACCGCGAATAAATCGGAACCTTTCGGCCGCGGATTAAAGGGGCTGCTTCATGCAAGATAAATTCGCTTTCTTAAATACCTTCATGGAATGTATAGAAGGAATTTTTTTCGAATATTCTTTTTTTTAAAGATCATAAGAGATCTCCACAAAAAAAAAGAGAAATGGAAGAAAAACTGTATTAATAAATGTTAGAAATAATGAATCAAATTTGCACGAAAGAGATTAAGTGGACTACATACGATATAAAAGGTTGAAATATCAAGTGTATTTCTCATTATAATTAATAATAGGAAATTGCAAGTTGTTATTTGTTTTCTTATTTGAAATAATGTTGCCGCGAATGCGCGTGCGAGGAAGAACTGCGAATAAAAACGAAGGCGTGAAGTACGAAGACAGGAAGGGATAGAAGAGAGAATCAGCTTTCACACAGGCGTGATCTCGCAACCACCCTTCTCCCTGTGGCGCTATAAAATATTGGAAAATTCATTAATGCTCGATCTACAGGGGCGTAGTTGAATAAATCTCACATTCGAGTGGAAAGAAGCAATATGACGACGTATACCAAAATATGTGCGCGTTGACTGTAAGAAGAAATCTCACAAACGGCTCAGATTTTTCTCACCTCGATATTTATTCGATATCCGTGAAATCTCACAGGTAATCTAAAGAGGATAAAAATCCTCCGAGTCCGGTAAATTATCATATCACGCGGAAACAGAGAATAGCAAATTCGCCATCGGATTCAATTGACACCGGAATTTAGAAGCAAGAAATCTGCTGCTCCGACTAAGAGAATTAAATATTACTCTCATTTACAAAGAACGGCTATTTGCCTTTCATTAATTTGAAGGCTCAAAGAGAGACATCATAAGAATTCGTTCAAACCATTCGTCCGCGTTCAGTAGGCAAATTCATGCAGCGCTCGCAAAATAAATAATTTTTATGTTGACTTGCGCATCTCTCTCGGATCTTTGTAGCAATATTCCAGAAATTTACATATGCGCAGATAAAAAAAAACAACACAAAAAAAAACTATGTATTTAATTATACTCGACTTTCCTTTTATCGATTCATTTTATTCGATCTTATACATAGAGATGCAATTTACTTATCAGATACGTTAGTTTTCGGATCAATATTGCGCCGAACCAATTATATTCTTTATTTTTTATTTCGACGTCACTGGGGCAGTAGGTTTTAATCTCAGCTTAACACACGACGCTGGGATTTTGTTTGAAACACATTTTGCAGACGCGACGAGGGTAGAGAAAAAGAGAGATCTAGAGCTCGAGCTTTAACAAGCGAGAATTACTTCACATCATAAAAAATAGAGTATATCCTACGTGTATATGAATGCATCGTCGATATAATTATACGCAATTTTGTGGGGTACTAAGTACAAAGTTCCGCAAGCGCAACCCTTTTGCTCCTCCTCCCTTGCCCTCCCTTTTTCCTTCCGGATAAAGTACCGGTGAAAGAGAAATTGGTCTCGTTGGAACCCGTGGACCGACAAGGCAAGGTACAAAGACCATGTTGGCTCCGGCGACTTTCTCGAGTGCCACTCGTGCACACGTTTTCCTCTCCAAGCTCCGCGCACTCAACCTCCAAAGCGCGGAGAGTTCCACACTCCGGAGAGCGCCGAGGTAGTCATCAACACACGTTTTATTCCGAATTTGAACGTGTCTTTTGCAGAACGGTAATTTCGTCGCGCGATACTAATTCCGCGCTTGTAGATTTTACTGCGTTTTCATCCCTTTAAACAGGATACACGATCCTTATATTACACACATCTATGATGAGGAAATCGAATTAGTACATCCTCCGACGCGCAACATTTATAATTAAAAATATATATAGTGAAAATAATTAAACGATTAAAATTACTTGTGATATTTTCCTCGACGATGAAAACTGAACTCGGTGGAACAACCGCAATTGAGATAATTGTGGTATCTTTAAACCAAGCTTGCTTTACGAGATTAGCCTACCGAGCCTCCCGGAGAAGACTCCGGAGAGATCCAGCGCTGCCTATCTTATTTATCAAAGTAAACAAGAAGTACTTCTTCAATTCGATGATAAAGAGATTACGTCATTATACGAAAAGAAGAGATATGTGGATGAAAAAGATACACTTTTAAAGAATTCAGATTACTGTCTAAGCAGATTACTGTCTTGTAATACAGAGAAGAGAGACGTGTATTTGAAATAGCTTGGGTATTAAATTTACTTGAGCGTCAGACGACGCAACACAGTTTACTTTTCGCGAATGACGAACGCTGCGAAATATTAATCGGGAAAATATTTTATGTGCACGTATGTACGCGTGTATTGTATAATGATCTTTTTATAAATATTTTAAATAAATCGCGTTAATCCGGATGAAGTATCGCGGTGAAATGTGACAAAATTTTGAATGGATTTCAGAAAGGTATTTTGATTTAAAATCATATTTGGTCACCGCGACAATGCGATATAGAGAGAAAAAAAAAAGTGAGTGAGAATATATACATTCGGTTCATGGTGGGCGTATCGCCGCGTGAAACAAGCGAGCTGACATAGCGCAATGGTGCGGTTTTGCGAGCGATATCTCATCGCGGAGGCATCTCCCCTCTCCCGTAAAGCCCAAACGGTCAATTCGATTTGGAATTCTTGCAGATATTTCCATACGCTCGTAAATGGCGCGGCGACGCGAGTTTAACCCACTCAGACCGGTGGTATTGTAAAACCGGTGAATACGCGCGCATCGGTGGTGCGAGCTACCGGCGAAATGAATATATACGGACGCGGGGCGAATGAATTTATAACGCGCGCGCGAAAGCTGAACCCCACTCTCACACACGTGATCGTTCCTTCCACCGTGACGCCGCCACAGACCCACGTAAATCGATGGCAGCTGTTTTACGCAGTTGACCGTGCGGAAAAGCTCGTTGCAGAGCCGAATGCACCCGCATAATCGCGAGCCCATGCGCGAGATAGAATGGCCGATCTGATCCTTCTCTATGCTTTTTTTTCCGCTTCTTTCTTTTTTTTTTCAGCCGGGTTGCAGGATATTCCCGTGTTTCGCTCGCCGTTAGCGAGGGAAAAATCCCGAGGAAGTTTCGATTCAATGCCAGATATTTTCATCATTCCGTCAGAGGATTATTCCGCTTGCGGGTCGCGCGCGCCGCTCGAGCCTTCGAATATAGGAATCATCGCGTTCGCGGATTATATATATGTACAATATATATAACGGTGTAAAATACCTTCGGAGTTTTTTCCGCTGCTTCTCTGTATATTTTGCGCAAGTTCTTTGATGTGAGTCATCCGGAACAAAAATACCATTTTATTCCAAAGTTTAAAATCGAGAGACATAGAAACCGAATTACAAGAAGTTAAATTAAGCTTAAGGCGAGAAATTTTCAAGTGTTTTTATAATTTTCCAATGGAAATTTTGCGAACTAAAATTGGAGAAAGGCTTATTCCGCGTGGTCTTGTAAGTTCCTTATATTTCAATTAAACTTCGGAAACTTAGACACGTGACAATCGCGGGCGCTCGAGAGTGTCATAGATTGAATCTGGGTATCAAAGTCGGCAACTTTCGTAACAGTGCCACTACTATTAACGAGTCCTCCTCCTCGTGCTCCCACTTGTGCGAATCGCGGCACTCACCCGCGGCCTGATGAGGAGCGTAGATGTTGAGGTACAGACAATCCTCGCTCTGGTTCCTCAGGTACGGCAGATGCCTTTCCAGGTACTCGTATCTGCCCGGTTTCACCACCTCACGGAGATTCGGCAAGACTTGAGGGCAAACTGGAGCAAATTCCTGCGCCAGCCGCACTCCACGATACGGTTGCGGTGAGCGTGGCGGTGAAAACCTGAAGGATCCCACCGGAGGCTCCGCGTAAGGAATTCCTAAGCCACAGAAGAACACTGCCTTGTATAGTTCATTAATGCATTAATGTAATTAACAATTCGATTATCGAATAAAATTGCTTTGGGAAAAGAATCTTCTTTACAATTTATTTATAATAAAAGCAATATAATGTTATACTTTTATTTTGAATTTATTTATAAGGACCTTTTTATTATCTCATGTGTAAATATAAAGCAATAAAATTAACTTAATATTTATTGATTTTCTACTCGAACTCACTTAACGCAATTTAACTTTTCACTTTGATTCCATTTGACTTGAGTTACAAATTTCTTCGAATCTATCTCGAAATCAATCTTTTTATTTCGATTTTCGTAACTTCCTTGTCTCTTGCAAGGTTAACACGTCTTAGAGCAAGAACTCGCTTGTTGAAGAATGCGTTCGCTTTGGACGATCACCAAACGGGAGCGGTGTAAACTCGGCTTTGAGTACACAAAGTGATGCATACAGATGCAGGCTTCAACGCGCAACGACGATGCGACTTGACGGACCCGTAGCGTCGACTCGAGCAAAGATGAAGAAAATCGGAGAAGAAAGAGAGAGAGAGAGAGAGAGAGAGAGAGAGAGAGAGAGAGAGTAAGAAAGAGATGCTGAGCGCGATGGGAGTAATATCTGTTCCCGAAATACACAAGCGTGCGCGCGCTTCTCGTTTTGGATCCTTTGACGTATCGGGACTCTCAAAGCGCGGATATGCAGCTGCCAGGAAACTTTTGCTCACTGACCGAAGCTGAGTTTCCTCGTAGTATCGAACGCTATCGGGATACCGTTGTAGTAGGTCGCATATGAAATGTCGACTTTTGCCAACTGGCTTAGTATTTCCATCCGAAATTAGATGTATTTCCGATATAAATAGCTTCGCTCTCTCTCTCTCTCTCTCTCTTCACTTCACCGTAAGTTTAGTTCTTACGAAAAAGTCAATTGACTCATTCTCTTGATGTGTTTTCGGTTTCTATCGACCTCTACGTACAAATGACAATTTTTTCTTCACGACCGAATTGATCGAAACTTACCGTAAAAAACGTCAACTAGCTGTAGATCGTAATTGCTCCTCGGTAGGACCACCATGCCGCGCAATCGGCCCTCTTTCACGCGAACGTCTTTTGTCATTCTCTCCTGCTGACTGTAGAATCGATTGTGATAGCCGTACTGATTTCGCGACTCATGGAATTCGCGGTGCTCCGTGAAAATCTGCGTGCAGGCCAACAACAGCAGACCAACCAACAATCGCACCATCTTGGACATTTGCTTCGTGTTTCTTTACTTCACAGCAGCGAACTCTTAGTTCAATGTTTCAAAATAAAAATTGTCTCGCACATACACAGTGAAGTGAAATTAGCACTTCGAACGGAAAGTCAAAACTCAAGTTTATTTTACAATTATAAAAAGATTACAAAAAAAGATAAAGCACTAGAGTTTAGTTTCTAAGAAAAACGCTTGAAATAGCGAGTTTTTCTCGAGCAACACGCGACTGAAGTAAAAATAATTGTTCCGACTCCCCGAGAACCGGATGCAAAGCAAGCTCGTTGCTTTTGCGGTCGTCGTTGAAACTTTTTCCTTTCCGGCGCGTGCGCGAATCGGTAAGTGTTACTTTTTCATATGCAGGGCTTCACATTTTTTTGTGACTGTCAATCGATTTTTAAGAGACACCACTTGATTTTATTTGAATTTTTACACTTTACCGCGCGGTTCGACATATCTATTTCTCCTCCCGAAAGCCATAGGCTTTATCGTCTGCTTCATGCTCTCGTACACATCCGACACATAATTCTCGTTTCAACTTCAAACAAATATTGTATTATAATTTGAATGCTCGTATAAGTTTGGTTTATTTAATAAAGTTTTAAACAAACAGTTCAAAGTGTAATAAAACGCTGTTTATGGCACGTGTCACTGTTCGAGTTGCCACGCATTTTAACTGCGTTTCGCGCGATAAAAATTAAAGAAAAGCAAGCTCGTTCGCGATCGAAAGTTGCGAGAGGAGTTTACCAACAGGCAACAGCGCGCGAGTTCTATTTGGGGCGAAGAGTACGTGCAGTCGTGCGAGCCGGTCGCTCTCTCGTCGTACGTTCACCCTTGTTTGTCCCGCCAAGAATATCGTCTCTGGAGGACATCGGCGAGAGAGCGTCGTCAGTCGCCGCGTTTAGACCTTTCAACTTACAATGTTACTCGTCAAAAACCACATACAACTCTTCGAGTTCTACCTATATCAAACAGACAGTTGGAAATAGATCAATTTACATTAGACGATTTTTCTGTCAACCTTTCGAAACATATATATATTTATCTTTCGCAATATGTAATCAATATTTTGAGGTAACAGCTAGACTTAAAAATACTTTACGACGTCGTAAGAAAGTTCCGCGCGTAAAGGCGGTATCTCTTCGCACGGGCACGAAACGACATGACGCGACGTAAAAACTTCAGCAAAGCGGCCATTCACGCGTTAACGTCGAGCGACAAGTCGCGTGCAAATTCGATCGCATGACAAGCGCGAGGTGTACGCGCGTTTTCCAGCATTGCGGTAATAGTTCGCTCGCAGTTTTGCGATATACGAGCGCGCGCGCGCGCGAATGTCCCCGTAATTCTGACGTAATTTACGTCGGATGAATGACGTCAAGCTCGAAACCGACCCGGGGGGGGGGAACGCAAGTGAGAGAAGGCCAACTAAAATCCGATATTTGTGACGTTTACGGTGGACGAATTTTCGAGGACTTGAACCAACGCTTTCAAATCGTATCAAATTTACTTGTCAAGCTGATACAGTCCGTGATCCGACACTGATCCCAAACTTTTTGAAGTTTTCAAATCTCACACACACAGAGAAGAACTTTAAATAGATGATCATTCTCTTTTCTGTCTGTTCATTCAACTGATTGTGCGTTACATCTTTCAAAATGTTATAAAAAAAAATTGTACAGTATCTGTGGATAAAGTTACGTGTACTTTTTATGTAAATTACTGTACACATTGTTATTCTTTCATAGGCGTCTTTCACGGCTCCGTCAAAGAAAAATTCCTTTTTCCTTTTTTTTTTGCTTGTTTTCTCTCGGTGCTTATAGGTATTGTTCGGTTTTACTTTGAGACTCATAATCGCATAGAGTTTGTTTTTTCAAACAATACATGGTAATTGCGACAGCAAAAAATGCTTGAGAACGAAGAGCGCAGAAGGCGCGTACGGGTAACGAGATTATTAACGAATACTTTTGTGAGACGTTTTGCAGTTTTGAAACCCTTCCCGTCGTGCTATTTTTATATCGTCGCTGATGACAACCAGAAATCTCTCGTTGCTGCAAAGCCGAATTGCACATTTTCGCGTGGACGAGCACTTTCCAGAGTGAGAAATCGCAATAACGGTTGATGCGCTCGATATGTTGCAACTACGCGCGCATGAATACTACTTTTTTATATGTACATATTTCTCAATAGAAAAAGGAAGACATTTACCGGATCACGTTTCGTTATGTGTTTTTTTTTTGTCGCGAAAAAAAACGTAGCACAAAAAAACAAAATTATAAACTCAATATAAAAAAGAATAAATATTATAGATCGTAAAACTCGTTAGAATCGATGCAAAATTATATTTTAAAAAATTGTATAAACATTTAGTTTTACGTTTATTTTATGCATTTCATATAATATTTTACCGAGAACAACTTTATATTCCGCGACAGTTATAGAATGTATAAAATATTTTTTGACACACAAATGTTTACGGGTTTTTTTTTATTTTTATTGACGGATTAGGGTCTAAGCGCGGGACGACCGTAGGTGATTATTGCGGCAAATCCTATTTTACACCGTTTGCGCGGATAAGTCTGTAGAAAATTCACCGCATCCATCATTAATTCTCTTTTTTTTTTTCGTCGATGTTTATGATAGATTTTCGAGAGGTGAGAAAATTCCACTGCGTTATCGCGCTCCGTTTTATCATACTTCCATAGATAGTGTATCTCTTTTAAAAAACAAATTTATTTTATGGATTTTTCACACACAAAGGAAAAGAGGTTTTTTTCCCCTCTCTACCATTCTCTGTAAAAATACAGAATTGTGGCGAATTGCTACATTGCAAAAATTTCTATTTTTAGATTTTCGACGGAAAATAATCGAAAACTGATCCTTTACCCTTTTTTCCGCGTCGAAAAATTCACAGCAATAACAACAAAATAAATTGTTCTCCCACGCGCACACACGCGTGACACACGCATATAAACGAATATTAAAATAATAATACCAATTTAAGTTTGGTATTTTTAAAAACCAATTACACTTCACGGTTGATATTCTTCAGGGTGTTTTCAAGACGAGTGACAATTCGAAAAAGCATTTAAAAAATATAATTCGATTCTTGAGTAATTTGAGTGCTTTAATTCTTGCTTTTTGCAACGAAAACGCACGCTGAAAGCTCGTTTTGTCTCGTACGAATCTCGCGAGTGGACTGAAGCGGTGCGAGAAGCGATTCTAAAATTAAATCACGAATTTTCGAACGAAGCGCCGCCGGGACCCTGGGATACGAGAGAGTTTCAAGCGGAAACTTTCATTTTCAATGGCACCGCCGTTGTTCGGATTCTTTCTGCGAATATGCGCACCGCCGACGGCTGTCTCGGAGTACAGAGAGAAGCATTGGGGAAGAAAGATACTTGTACTCCGGATGGTTGTTTGCTCGTTGATCCGCGAGAATGCGAATCGCGAAAGGCATGAGCGTCTTCTCTGTGAGCTGAGAAGGTACTCTCTTCGCCGAGCAACTCGATAAGTAACATTCGTGAATATTGTGCTTGTCAATTTCTTGGTGAATTTCTCAGGCAGAAGATATGTTAACTCTCAAAATTACTCGCATAGCTCCGAGTTATTCTTCGTTTGTTACATTAAAACGATTTTTTTTTTTTTTTTTTTATTTAATCTGAATTCAAATCCGAGCTACCAGATAGTTGAAAAAAATGAAATACCTGAGAGTTGCATGAAGTTGAGATCGAGTTTAATTAATTAAAATTGTACATTGACAGTTGTATTCAACTTCAACATACTCGACATATTCAATCTTTTTCCAAAAATCAACTGTAATCTGTAAATCTAATGCAATCTAATTACAAACTTAAAAATTACCGCTTTGCTCCGCAGAAACTTCTTTTGACGCGTTAAATTCGAATTTAAATGCGCGAGATCTTGTGAAAGTCGTCGAGCGAGTTTAACGGACGCATAAGGGATTCGCAAAATTAGTTTTGTATTCGAATTATCTGCTTCGCGTCTACGCACGTGTATTCACAGCGTATTCACGAGGCGTAACGACGTGTTAAATCTACGATAAGAAGGCTCGGGGACGCGGGAAAAAGGGGTGAGAAAGGGAGGGAACCCGTTGCCAAGAGGAGTAGCTTCTCATCAGAATCATCTCATTTACGTTAATGAACTTACCTCATCTCCCAGACACAAAGAGGATGAGGGGTGGATGCTGTCTAGGCTCCCTTATCTAGATGGATTTTATAACTGAAAGTTTAGCTCTTTAGAGTTTAGAAGCTTCGGAAGAGCTACCTTGAACTTTTCTTGCACTTCTTTCGGATCTTCACCGTCGGACACTTGAAAAGAGACCGTCTCTTTCCACATTTATTTAGACATATCTTTCTTCCCCGTCTTTTTTCTCTCTTTCTCTGCACACATGTTACATGAAATTCTCGTTTATGGATCATCGGATTCTGCCGAAATATCGTAATCGTCCGAACATACACGAGAGCGCGCGGCTGTGAAACGCAATTTCGTCTTTCTTCTTTATAATACGAGGATTTGCCGCGACATCGCTCTCTAAAGCCGCTTCATAAGTTTGATATATTATTCAGAACAAGCCGAATCTGAGGCGGTACTTATTTTGCGGGCCAAGTTGATGGCAAGAAGGATCATAAGGATCTTTGCCATATTCGTCGTTCCATAATGCACAACGTGGCGATGTTTTTGTCACCGGATTACATCAAACGTCGCATGTTTCTACCCTTCAAACAGTCGTTACGCGTGTTCGTTGTTGCATTGCATTATTATGTTGAACTCAAACATTCATCGAGTAACATAACATTTTTCTCTTTTGTTATTTCTTTCTTATTCTCCAACAGTAAAATCACATCAGTGTGACTTTGATTTGCTAAATGTGCGTTGAAAAAAACAAACTTTTCTATTGAAAACTTTTATTTCTACACAAGAAATACAATTTTTGTCCCCAAATAATATACACAGTGGTGTACTTAGCGAAAGCAAAAGTTTATTTCTGTTCCACTTTTTTTTTAATTGAGCAAAGAATCGTTGCGAAACCTGCTAAAACTGCTGCTGTTTTCATAGATACGACGGGATTCTCTTCAACGAAACGGTTATTGGTTGAAATCTATGGTGAAGCACTGTTGGTTGTATCGGCTATGCCGTGTCATTACCGTTACACTTTAAAGCTTCAAGTTTCAGATTTCACACAATTGTTTTGTTTCGAAGTATCATTATGTTTATTGACTATCAGCATCGTAAACTTTTTACATCTCTTTACACTTTTAATCTTTAAATTGCGAACGATAAGATTATTTTATGTTTTTCGATCGTCGTCAGTTGCAAGCTTGTCAAACTTTTTGCTTCGCGATCGATAATCCTCTCGGTTTCTCATTTCTCGGTTCGGTGTTCGGAATTTTAATCGCTTCGGAAATTTTACGGGATAAATTCTGCTATTTCTGGAGGCTCTTTCTCACGCGCGGTACGTGTTACGTACTACGACGGTTTTGCGATCGAAGCGCGATTTATTACGGCGATACCGGCCGCACGCTGCGTGATTCGCGCAGATTTAGCGGCGGCGCCTGTAGCCGAGAGTGCTCGAGGATTTATCATCGCCATCGTATAGAGGTACCTTCCGACACGGCTGCCTACCTTGCGGGCGGTCTGTTGCGTTGTGATAAATCAAAAGGTGGACGCGTTAAGAGCGCGCGTGTCGTCAGAAATGACCAGTGAAAGCTCGACAATATTGTATTTTTGTTTCGCCCGCGCTAAATATCATCAGATGTTTGCGGAAGTTCGCAGATACATCGATATTGTTTCTTTTTCAATAGCGAAAAAATAAAGTAAAAGTAAAATGAAGTCTCTTCCTATAGTCAAAGAATAAAAAGAGAAACGGAAAAAAGCACAATCGTTTACTTCTGTTAAACACATGAACAAATTTCGGAGAATCCCGAATTGGGTTACGTCCAGTTAGGTCGGGTTGTTTATCAGCTGGGAATTCTTGTTTAATTATCAGAGAAACAGCAGCGCGCTACTTAGAGTGAGTATCTGTATTTGTTTTCGATGTCGACTTCGAAGTAAAAGTATCGCCGGCCAATTAAATCGAATGCGATCGGTTCTCGATGTCGTTTCGGTGAAAATTCTTTACTCGGTTGTATTTCTTGTTGAAAGAGCGTATTTCCTTTTTCCTTTCCGCGCGATTACTCGCGCGAAGTTAGACGATGGAGGAAAAAGCTCTTCTCTTTAATTTGGAGGAGAAAAAGGAGGGCATAATGAGCGGCAGGGATTTAAAAGCTAATTAAACTTCGCTAGGAGGGTCACTACTCGCCTTAGCTAAGTAGAACAATTTACGGTGGCTCGAAGAGGAGCGTGCAGACAACTTGGCAAGGAAGATCGAGAAGGAAATCTCGCAACCGCCCTCGAAAAAGAGAAGTCTGATAAATACGAGGCAAAGATAGATCAAAGATAGCGAAAACTTTTTTTTGAACGGAAAAACAAGAAGGAAACACTACAAGTAAATTTATAATATCTAACAATAAACGATAAGTAACAGCAATAATAAAATAAATAATAAATGTGTGAAGAAAACAACAAATTTATTGTTGTTTAATTCGTGACACATTTGTTTTTTAAATAGTGAAACAGTAAAAGAGAAGTTAGTGTAAAAAGGAATCCACTTTAAAACGCTATTACGTGGATGTTTTGTATGTATGTTTTATTATAATAACTGTTGTCCTCTTTTCGCAAAAATTCATAAAATATTCAAAACCGTCAGTGTATTAATAAAATTTGAGGTATATTGCCGCGCTGTAAAAAAGAGGGAATTTTTGTCTTTGTCAACGCGTTTTTCTCACCTGCGTATCCTATGCTTGATCCATCATGTACATTGTCGAACTCGAGAGAGCGTGGACGTCGTTGAGGCAATTAATTTCCTTTAACGACCGTAAAAGCTCGCTGGATACAGTAATTAAATAAAGTCGGACTCGTCGCGCGAGTGGCACGCACGTGCGTACAGAAATATACGCGCGCACGGGTCTCCTTCAAAGTAGCGACGAACATCAATTGGTCGATCCGAGTTTGACAATTTCAAAACTTCGGACATTTGGCATTTCGATTGACTTGCTCGCGTGGTTTGTTGCCAATCGGCGCATATCAATCGAGATTCAATATCGAAAAGCCCGATGTTGCTTTTGTGTAAAAAATAACTGCAAATATTAACACTGCGGATTTATAATCGCTCCAGATGCGGCGGATGCGCATTTGCATGTGCAATGTCGATTTTCTCACGGCCAAAGAGAAAATTATTTACAGAGTGCAAAAACGAATTTATATCCATAATTATATATACAAGATATAATTACATAAACACTGCGCCATCACCGTTATAATATGTGTATAAGAAATAAAGCGAAAGTTAAGTAAAATATGTTACGTTATATTGGACAAGCCTGAAGCGATATCAAATAAGTGGAAAATGCGTCGGTTAATTATTTTAAGTTTCAATATACGCGACAGATTATCTATTGAAGTATAATGTTCATAGCGCCCAACACGGTTGCAAAATGCTGTAATACAATAGTAACAAAATCTGATTCCGATCAAACTTGACAAAGTCTGATCTATCCAATCTATTTCAAACTCATTTAATTTAAAAAATTTTGTTGTAAAAATTTTGTTGTAAATACATAATTCAGAAACATTATTACGTTTCTACTTTGATGACATTTTAATATTAAAAAAAAGTGACAAAAACATATTTGAAGAAAAAAACAATTGTCAGATATTTCAATAGCTCGCTTCTTCGTTTGCGTGTTCAAATTTGACAAATTTAACACTCATCGGTGCAATGAATCGTCATGAATGTAGATATTAAACCCTCGGAAAACACGAGTGAAAATCAGCTTAATAGAATTTAATGTCATCAACCCCGCTTCAGCGTAGAACTTATGTGGGACGCGTGCAGAGTAATTAAATATTCCGCCGCAGTTGCAGTGCTGCGAGAGTAACGATTTTTCGCGCGGGACGCCAAACGCGCCCTGTTATAATACGATTGTGATTGTATAAGATAGTGTTACATCGAAAAGTTTTGTTTTTCAGAGAAAATTCAAATCTATACACACACATACACACGTAAAAGAGAGCGCGCGCGTTTTCGGGATAACAATTAATAAAATAGAATCACTGTTATCCCTCTCAAGCACAAAACTGGTGAATGCAATTTCGCAGAATCTATAACGAAGCTCCCGAAGGAGGAATTTCATAAAAGTGCAATTTGTTCAATTTACTGACTGGAGAATTCCGCGCGTGAGAAGCACTGGCAAAAGGCGCGAAATAATAAAACGCACATTTTTTCCCGGATTCCATAACGCATGAGACGCTATGCATAATGCCGCGTTTCGAATTGCACTTGGTGAGGCGCAATAGGTATAGCGATTTTTTAATAATAATGCGGCGCGCTCTAGTTACTTATTTATGCTTTTTTTGGCCCACGCAATTTAAAAATTGCGACGGCCAAATGAAATTTTGTAAAAATAACGACGTTCGTAACATAACGTTGCACAACGGTTTTTGTTTCGAAATTTTGACTTAGCCAGGATTGCGACACGCGCGGCATGTGTCGCTTTCCGTCTTCATATTCTTAACGCATCGAATTACGTTGCGTTTATGAAAATAAAGTTTCGCTTTACACGGACGGATATTAAAATTAGCTATTCAGCCATTTCATATGAGATAAAATGTGCTACTTTCTCGAAATTTTTGCTACCACCGATCGCCAAAGTTGTGCGTAACGTTTTGAAAGACGAGAAAGCGCGGAATTGCAGAACCAAAAAGAAAAAAGATACACACACGCACGCACACACACACACAAGTCTTTATAGTTTCCGATTTTCACAGTCACTGACGTTCCCGGGATTCGCCATTCTGCCGCACGAAAAGCGGCATCGATTTCTTGGATTTGAATGCTCGAGAGTCCGGGCACGAATTTCTCGCGTCACACCCTGTCGGCTTCCCGACCCTTGTCTCGAGTCCTTTCGAGGACCCTCACGCTCCGTGCCCACGCTAAGAGATCTCATTTTCTCCGCACACGCTTCCTCCCCTAATACGTCTCTTGGAGGTCAATAGACAAGAGAACGTCACAACAGTTTTCTTCTTAGATTTCTGTTAAACAAATTTACGTACGTTTGATATCGAAGACTGAAGTGTCTGATATTCGTCACACATTTCAAGAATCATCGGGATTAGCCGATGTAAAATCAGAAGAAATCCAATTTTGTTCGTAACTCATTAAGAGTACAGTTCAAGCTTTTACCAGTTGTATTTTTCTTTGAGGCTTCGAAAATAAATATTCCAGAGATCGTTATTTTCTTCAATTTTCCAACTTTATCCCGCGATTCTGGGATTTTGTCCGTCTAAATAGAATCTTCTAAATAGAGGGCGAAAACTTTTTCGATGAAAAGCGATGAACATTTACATTATTCTCAAAGTCAGCCCTGGAATCGGAGATTGGTGCGTGCTTGTGATTTCAACGACGTCGTCAAGCTGTTATGGGAGCGTGATGTCTAGAGAAAGTTGCATTCTCGTCTCGCAAACGAGAAGACGCGCGGGTTTCACTCGTCGCGGATTTCCGCTCGACGGCTTTGCGGCCGGAGGCGGCCAATTTCCACCTTCCTCGCGCGGGGTGACACAACGCCCCTCGCGTTGACTTTGCAAATATTTAACCAGTCCCGTCTCTTCCTCAACCTCATCCTTAGCCACTTCTCCGTCCAATTATTCCTCGTATCTGCCCGAGCAGAGAAGTCACACCTGATTTTTCGCTGCAAAAAAGGCGTATCTCGGAAAATTGGAATTCTCTCGGTAAAAAAATAGTCGAAATGATGTGTACTAAACTGAATATGCAAAGTTAAGTATACCGCATTAAAACGAGACGCGTAAGTACACAGTATACGATGTTATGTACCAAAAGAGTGATGAAATATCGCATTATTGGATTTCGATCTCATGATTTTCTGGAAACGCCGAATAATGCAGCGAGATAATTCGCGCGGCTTCGGCGCGAGGAAAGAGTTTGTTAACGAGCGTAACTACGCGGTAAAGCGCGAAAGCAATGTTGAATGCAGAAACGAAGCGAAATTTTGCGAGGAGAAACTCTTTGCGCAGCTGCGCCCAGTTTCCGGAAATTCTCGTTAAAAAGTTCCTTTATTTCGCCCGTGCTCCTGCATTTTCCGATGCCCATCGTGGATTCCTTGCTTGCGAAGCTGGCAAAATTGCGCGATTTATGCGCGCAGACAAACTTGTCAAATAAATCCTGCTAATTAATTGTGTCGTTATTTATCGACTGACATTTACATTCTGCGTTATTGATTTAGTAATCATCAATTTGTCGAGAGTTACAAACGTGTCGACTGACAAACTCGGTGGCCCATGCATTTTTTATAGTTAATTAATTCGACGAATCCCGAGGATTGTGTTGCAAAATTAATAAGATATTTCATTTGTGCAGAATATTTGCAATATTATTATGTATCAATTGATTTTTAAATAATCGTAAAACGTAAGTGTGTTTTGTAGAACCGATACCGATAACCAATTATCACGATGATATTTGTCTCTTTAATAAAATAATGACACATTTCTTCATTAATGCAATAAATATCTTTCTACGATTGTTGGAATAACGAAAAACGCGATAAACTGATGAGATTGCTATAAATATTGCACAAAATGGCTACCAGCAATACATGTTCATGTATAGTTTGACACGAGATTTTAAAAACACTTATTACTTGTGTGCACACTTATAGTGTAATGATAATAAATAAATAGAGAAATGTAAAATAATAGTAATAGAAATTATGAGAGAGACAGAAAAATAAAAGCATACTCTTGAATAGAAAGAAATAAGTGACTATAAAAACGCAATTTCCTTGTAAAGAATATGCAGTAGCATCTCTGTTCTGACAGATTGTACTAAACATATATTTGCACTGTTACGTTTCCTAATGTAGCAATAGATGTTTCATGTAATCCCTACAATGTAATTTCTTTTATTCGATAGAATCGATAAATAGTTGTATATAAATAGAAATTTTTTTTTAAATAGATAAGGCAACGTTACGCCGCAAAATCTCAGATTCAAACCAGCAACTTTTGCTAGTTGGTGCGAGAATCGATCTCTTCTACCGTATCGACCACACCGGGACGCATTTCCGCCCATGTCCCGTGCCGAGTCCTCGAGGAGAGTTTGCGCGGCGCATGCGCAGCCAGTAGCGGACGTTGTCGTCTGACGCCAGTCTGTCGGGGGTCGAAGTGTCGGCTACATCGGAACATTGGTCGGGTTGGTTTTCCCCGTAACATCGCAGCGTTCCAGCAACGCTCACTTACTCTTCCTTGCTGTTAATATTGTGTGTTCACCCCTGACCTCGTCACGCAAGATTCGTCGCGGTACATCGACCAGGATCGGCATGGGTGCAGTGCTAGAAGGGTGGTAGTTTGCGACCTAGAGGTGCAAGCTTGTCAAGGAAGAAACGGGTAGTCGCGCGCTCCGCGATCCTTTCTCCGCAACCCCTTTCTCTCTCTCTCTCTCTCTCTCTCTCTCTCGGATTTTTCAGTGCATCGCTTTCGTTCGCTCTCGGTGGTGACTATGTCGATGGGTTACTTCCACCGAGCGGGAACATCGTCGCCGTCCCTAGTCTGGCGCGATTCAACGAAACTTGAAATTGCTTTGGCACGTCCGATAAATCGGCGTTATCGGGAAACGATTTTCTCCCGGTACGGAAAAGTTTGAAGAAATACGCCGGACCCGGGTGTCGTCAGAAGGATAACGAAAAGGAAGTACAGACGGTGAATGATTTCCCGCGAAACTGTACAAAAAAAAACTTCTTACAATGCCGTTCAATTTGCCGTGATGAAAAAAAAACGAACGATATAAAGTAGCGCGCGATTTTTCAAGTCCAGTGCTGTGCCGATAATCGGAGATCGTCATCGCTAAGTGATCAATTAAGAAAGTGCAAATTTGGAGTGCGATCAGTGATGGAGTAAATCAACGAGAATTATCCCAATTTGCTTCTGTCTGCAAGTGTTCGGAAAATCGCAGGGAATTAAGCGTTAATCGACAGTTTTAACTCAAGTTAATCGAAAATTAAACTGTTGACGTTAGGAAACGCCGAATAGCGTTGTCATCGCTAGAAAAGGTTGCATTTTCCGCCGAAGAGATACCGAGAGAAAGAAACTTCAATAAGTAAACGATGTAACGCATTTCTTGAACGCACAAGTGTGTTTTCCGAATGCATTTTATTTGTTTTGCCGACGATAACGTGTAAGTGTTACATGTGTTCTCTTCTTATTTTAAATGTTAAACGCTCGCTCAAAGAAATGATGTTGTTTTTTTTTGCTAAATAAATTAAAGAGAAAACTCGTTTGCTGAGGAATTGCGTTAAGGGAATGTTTCCCGTTTAACTGGATCAGAAGACTAGTTTGATGAATCGTGAGATGAAAGCTGGGGGATACGAATCTCTCGGATCCGTCCAAAGCAATTTTAAGTGAAAGATTTCGCAGTTTTCTTTTTCACACGTTCTCCTCCGACATGTCAAAATGAAACGAGCGAGTAAACATCCGAAGAGCAGCTTTCTTCTGGCCGTGATTAGAGCCGGCGCATTCTATCTCTTTCGTTACATTAAACATGCCATTAGAAACGAGATCGTCTTTGTGTGAGCGATAAGACACACATAAATCTTTCGTGAATAAAACGCATACGCGAGAGGAGAGAACGAAAAGTCAGAACGGAGATTGCTTTTGTAGAAAAATCTTCATAAAAAAAATAAAAAATAAAAATTGTATTTCCATTTCTCGGAAGTTTTAATCCAAACATTTATTAAATATTAACTCAATAGAAAACTGTGAAGTTATCCTTTTGTGACACAATGTACGAATAAATAACTCGCTAATTGTTCCGACCGTAGACGTATTGAATGATAAACTTATATGTAATGATCTTTTTTACATGTAGACAATTTTCGATGGTAGTTATATGACAAAGTGAAAGATCGAAGTAAACAATCGATAATCAATTCAAGAAACACAACAAGAAACTTTTTGTAATGAGAATTTTCGAGTTTTCACAATCGTATATGTCTGAACTTTTATGAACGACTCTAATCCAAGTGCGTGACTAAACGATATTTACGGAATAATCTTCGGAACTTTTTTAGATTTTCGACTTTTGAGATAGAGATCAAACTCAGGATCTTTTTCCACCTCGTTAAGTTGGCGTCTTCCTCCAAATCGATTGCACAAAAGTAGATAATCGGGGACAATTGATAGTTTTATATTTTTTATGGATTATTTGGAAACGCGAAAAAAAAGATATGTAGTTCAAGACCGCTCCTCGAGATCTCACCATGTTGGAGGAATCGTGGATGACGCGCTTAATCCCATCACGGATCTCGCTTTCACGGATCATTTAGGATCAGCAATATCAAATTAAAGACAATAGCTCTCATCTGACGCTTTAAAATTATCAAAAGAGATCAGAAGATCAAGATTCCGTTACAAGCGTTAAACGGAGGTTTGACTGAAGAGCCATCGAAAGATAGCAATCGACATACATCAACCCTCCGATCGGAAACTTCCTCCTTCGATACATGGTTCAGACCGAATCGTAACTGTCATCAAAGGTCCTGCCGAAGATTGATGCATCCCGGAAGTGCGCAGATCTCCGAGTGTCGCGGGATGGACCACCTTACGTACATCCGTACTTTCGGCGGTGGTTAAGGATACGAATATTATTCTCACGTGGTGACGGATGGTGGTGAGGGCGGTATGAAATCCGGCACCGGCGCGACGAGGAGAAAGTGATCGGCGGTGGTAACGGTCGTCGGTGATCGCGGTCATGATGACGTCGTTGATCCTGGCGATACTCGGCTTGATCCTAGCGACCGCCGGCGCCCAGTTGAGCTCGAGGATCGTACGGACTAAATACGGCGAGCTGTCAGGCGTGATCGTTACCCTCGATCGATACCTTGAAGGCGTGGAGGTGTTCCGCGGTGTGCCCTACGCCTCGCCGCCGATCGGCTCGCTACGTTTTATGCCGCCTGTCAGCGGCGCCCTTTGGCACGGCGTGAAGGTCGCCGACAAATTCGGTCCGGTGTGTCCCCAGAAGCTGCCCGAGCTTAGCAACAAGATGCCTAAGGGTAGGATAGAGTACCTCAAGAGACTGCTGCCCTATCTCAAGAACCAAAGCGAGGACTGCCTGTATCTCAACATTTACGCACCGGTTCAAGGTAAGGCTCTTTCTGTCTCTTTTGCTTTTTTTTTTGTAACGAGATAAAAGAGTTTGCGAAAAGAAAGTTGTACATCAACAGGGTTAACGCGAAAAAAATAAAATATTGGGGAAAATATAAAAGCAACACTTTCAAGACATTAGTTAAGGATCGCTACTCTTGATTGCAATAAAATTTTATTTCGAAAACTTTTTAATATTCTGAAATTTATGAGATTTTTGTAGAGTCTTTAAATGGTAGATTTTGTGAAGTTGATGTTTTAATATTCTCCGCCGATATAAGTTTTTTTTGACGGATATTGTTCTGTTCATTACATCGTGTGCGCGATGAAGCTACGCTTCATAAAAAAAAATCAGACAAAACGCTTCATATATTTATCCACTTTGCCACATTAGTGCATTTTAATACGCGCGTTTAAATGGCAATCAATTTGTAGATTAAATTTCAGTTTGGACGGGAATCAAATGCGGGTAGATCTGAGGAATAAAGTTCTATTATCAGCAACACAATTTTCCGCGGAAAAGGATTCGATAAACGCGTCTCTCTCCGACCATGAACAGGTAATCTCACATCAGGGAAGCACATCAGTTTATATCCCCAGATATCCAATTTACTTGTACAAACCGGTACAACACGATGTAACGATGTCTCTTTTTATTTTGTTTGTACACTTGTAATCAACGCAATAGTTAACGTTGGAGCGTTTGATATTGAGTCAAGTTTCAGCGCACTGACCCCATTTTACATCTCATTCGCTTACGGCAAACGCATCAGCAAAATGCAGCTTCTCTCCAATTACAATATATGATGGACATCCATTTTGCGCAAAGTGCCGCGTCCAAGCACTACGTTCGCGCTTTGTGACCATGAAAGCGGAGATATCACTGTTTCCGAGGGAATTTAACAATCTTCCTCTTCTGCACACACAAATTAGCATAATCCGAGATGTACTTGTAATTTTACACACACGCACGCACGCACACACACATACACACATACTCAGGGGATTACCTGTTTCTGTAGAAAGTATTTTACACGAGTGTAAGCAATATAACTCTTCCGCGCAAGAAATCACAACAGTTTTTTTTCTCTGTCAGTATACGACTAGAACTATAAAAACCATTTTTTATTCTTAATGTGATTTATATACTCTCTCATATGTCTTATTTAAATTATAATATTCTCAGTGTCTGTGAAAATTCCGTTGTATAACTTTGCATGCGTCCTTTTTAACGAAAATATATTAACTCGAAAAAAAATCCCCGCATCGTGAACCTCGTTAAGCCAACCAATTATTTTGCTATTTCTCAGAAAGAGGCTCAAAGATGACGGAATTCCCTTTGTGAGAACAGTCTTTTCTCATTTCTTCCGCATAACGGATGTAGTCGAAGAAATCCGCCGTGTCGATTCATCGTCCGTCTACCGACGTCGTCTCTTGACGACGAAAGCTTTCCGCCATATTTTCTGAGCAAAGCGGAAGCGAGTGCATTAATCTTGATACGAAATATCAAGCGCTCGCGTGACTTTTTCATGTTGGTTAAGTTAGTTACGAGGAGAATTGTGTGTAAGATAAGCGTAAGTTGATGCGCGTACGCATTTCAGCAGGGAGAAAGAATGTAAAAAGCTCGATAATAAAATTCCAGAGTTTTGATTAGAGTTGTTACCGCACATAACCGTTGAGATGAATTTCTCACTCTTGCGTAACACATTACGAGCGCGGGAAACATGTTCTAATAATATGGCAAGCACTTTCCCATTTTCTTCTTCTTGTAGCGCGAGTTAGATATAGCCGAAGTAGCGAGCGAAGTTTTTCACCTGTGTATCGCAATAGCGGCCGTCTGTGCATACGTGTGCATGGTAGTGCTACACGGGAACTTAATAAGAAACTTTATAATCACCTCGTGCTTAGAGAGATTAAAGCTCGCGAGGAGTAACTTTCCGCGCGGACTTAAGTATCTAAACTAGATAATAGTTTTGAAACCTAGGCAAGCTGATCAATCTTTTCCCGGTCAGATTTTAGAAGTAACAATAGACAGAAATATCAATTCGATTTCCGGAAATGTAGCGTCCGGCATTAGAAATCAGAAAAAAAATCGCTAAAGTTAGAAAATTATCTACCGGAGAAAATTTGCGAAAATTGGCGGTTCCCCTGAAATTTTGTACTATTTCAGAGTATAATAATTCAGCGAACCGCTATTGTCGCCCGGTCCAAACAAAGAATCCACGAAAGCGACCATTAATTTGCCGATTTGAATGGGAAGTGTTATTTTATAGTCGGCATTCGTTTCCCATAAATCGCTTTGCAGAAATGCCGTGAATTCGTACAGTCTTTCTCTCTCTCGTTCTTTCACCGGCTTATACCGTTGCATTTTGTGACGTTCCTTTCTGCATACTGATTGGAAAAAAGATTTTGTTGTAATTCCGGTTATTCGTTTCACGATCGAAACATTCGCTCGAATTTAGGAAATTTTGAGAATTAAAGAGATTTAAAATATTTTTTTTCTATTATTATGTCGATATTAACTTAGTCTGTTAATTTTTATTAAAGTTAAAAATATGTGCGACATGAGTTTATGTAAACGCTAATTATTATCAAACTTTCATGCTTGTTAAAAAACTTAAATCAATGACTAAAAAGAAATCAATGTGAATATGTGGGAACAATTGAAAAAGCTACGTTAACATGGTGAGAGACGATTCACCTGAGGGTTAAAGGCCAATCTCCGCGCGGTATCGCTTCCTCCCATTCTCTCTCTCTTTCTCTGTCCTTACATACTAAATTCAATTTCGATATCGAATGGCGAAAGCCCTGTCGCGATGCGTTTTCTTCGAATCAAGTGACTCTTGCAATGTTATGATGTTATTACTTCTACGCGATTTCATGACAGCAAATTTTTGAAGCAGGAAACCGTATTATATGCGTCCATTCAGAAATATAATAATCTAAAATCGAGCAACTACATTTTTTTATACACTCAACGCATACTTTATTTATTTACTCAACTATTGTTTAATCGAATTTGACATGTACTCTTTGTTTTTTTTTTTACAGTAAAAATATACATAATATTTTTAAACAGAAAATTGTTTATTCAAGAAAGTCGTTTTAACACTTTGCTGGAATCGGCAATTAGAAACAAAAAAAAGATCGATATATCGATATGCGATATATATCGATATGCGA
>QVNW01000651.1:0-27701 GCA_014825475.1 Pseudomyrmex flavicornis | reverse complement strand
ATATATGTTTAATATCATTATGATATAATTTATTGTAAATAGTGTCTGATTTTAAAGTTACAATAATATTAAACACACTTTGCGTCGCTTCCCGGATAACCAAGACTGAAGCATATTTTGAGCATATTTTGTAAAGTCTGCAATAACACATTATGCTAGTACAATGTAGCTAGTATTCAAACATAATCTGTTATTTCAACTAGTGTCGGCAGAAAAGCAGAAAAAAAAGAGAATATAAGTGTGTCATGCCGTGATGCAGATATTATTACTTCAATCAAGCAGAACTTTGCTAAAATAAATGTAGCAGACTTGAAGCATAACGTGCTATTGTTATTTCATTCTTCATTTATTTTTATATTTTTGTGTATTGTTTTTTTTACATATTGTGCCTACATAATTCACTCACTATGATGACACAGCTGAGTAGAATCTACTGCAAAGTGCTGATTACACCTGCGTGCATACTGCTGGCATACTTCTATCATTTGGCTATCGAGGTTATTACATACTTTTAAATAACTCAATTAAGATGCAATATAGGATGCTTTCCAGCGATACAAGTCGACGCAAGAGTCATTCTGTCTTTGTTCAGTGAAAAACAAGGATAGATTGACTGTTGTATCAACTTGTATCGCTAAATGGAAAGCACTCTAGGTTTATAAATATTGTAGTCTGAATACATCAAGTCTCAGAAGGCCGGTAAAACTTTGTCTGAATAAAATACTAAAGTTATTCACTGTATATACCCTCACAAAACAAAAAATCCATTAATATAATGTATATCGCATAGAGCTGTGATGCATATCTAATGGACGTCTAATAGATTTTTTGTTCTGTGTGAGTAATGACAAGAAGAAATAACAGATGTAATATATATATAGAGTTATGGCGACCGTGCTAAGGGTCATTGCACGTGAAAAAATTTTAATCGTAACCGTAAGATCGTAAGCAATTCAATCAATTACAGACCAGTATTATCTTACATTAGCTAGAACGCTGGCCTGTGATTGATCGATTTGCTTACTAAAGTAACGCAGATTTTTTTGGAAAGAATTGGTGTCTCACACCAACACATTTTCAACAAACAATTTACATTTAGACATATAGATGTTAGCGTCAAAAGCCGAAGTGACGTTGATTCTAGGATTGACTGGTCAATGCGCGGAACAACTGTCAAAGTCCGAATGGACATTTTAGACGTATAGAATATTTCCTCTGTATCACATACTATCGTACACATGTGGGCGGGAGAGGGGCTTCGCATCCTCTCCCTCCCCCATAAAAACCTAACCTAAAAACCCAACCCAATCTATAATATGTCACTGCAACAATAGCGTACATTGAAAAGTATGCTAAAGACCTTATTTCGGTCTTTGACCATGCTCCACGAATTGACCAGTCAATCCTAGAATCAACCTCACTTCGGCTTTTGACGCTAACATAGACAAAGCGGTATGGACCAACCGATTGGGTCTAAAGAGCCCATAATTGCAAAGAAGAAGAAAGAACAGATGCGATATATAATATATATAATAATGTTTAATATACATAACAAAATAAAAATGTATAAACTGTGAGTTAAAGTGATTTTATACATGACTCGCACTTCTCACACGGAAAATGACTAAATATAATTTAAACATATCTTTTAGATATCTTTACGATGTCTTTCGAACTTTTGTGCTATCTGGGTTGACTGTTGATGATAAATCGAAGAAGTTTGATTAACTCTTCGCCTGCAGACCTCAAAAGTGACCTACTGAGTAAGACAAACTAAATCTGTGTGAGACCCACGCGAATTTAAAATCAAATATTTCCGCGAAAAATCAATATTTTTTCAATTTTGTTTTTTTGAATCAAGAGTTTGAACGATTCCGCGTCGATCAAAAAAAAAAAAAACAAACAAACAAACAAATTGAAAGAATCTCTAGTAGTTTTGAAGATATAAACGTAATGAAAAAAAAAAAAATAATTTTCTTTAGAAACGCTGACGCAAGTTTTGAGTGAGCTGAGAGACCCATGTCTGCAGGCGAAAGATTAATAGAGAAAAGTATAAAAATTATAAGTACAATAAGTAATAGAGAAAGCATAAAATAGCGAACAGAAATATTATGATTACAATAAAATCGATTGTGATAAATAATTTTATATTTCAGTCACAAACTGTATTTTATTATTAATGTATAGATGTAATATACGTAATGTAATTATAGTGACAATCGAAGCGGTCACGTAAAGAAATATTTATATAGGAATAGTCATTTTGATGACATGTGACCGAAAAAAGGTATCGTCACGCGAATCAATTTATTCTTTTTTTTCTGCTTTTATCATGGTTTAATAGCTGTTAATATCAGTTATATGGCCATATATATAAACATATATAGCCATATCTATCAGCCTGATATGCTATGTATTTTGGATGTTACCAGCATTCTGTCGACGACATAATGTTCAACACAGAATAAAAATCTCATTAGATATCAATTAGACGTTCATTTTCTTGTCAGCAATGTCTAATAGATGAAGTCTAACGTAATGAGGTTTCTGTGGATTTTTATTCTGTGTGAAGTGATATTGTATATTGTATATAGTGATATTGTATATATTTGCAATTTAGGCCAAAATATAAATATCAAGATATTCTGTGGCAACACACAATACGTCAGGAATATAATACGTTTACTTTAAGTCGTCACTTAGTCGCTTGACGTCACATAATAACGAAAACTTTGACCTTTTTATTGACGCCTATAGGCGTTTTGAAAGTTCATTCAGAGTATGGCTGTTGGTGCCTGCTGGTGTTTAACTAACTAAGTTTTATGTTATCTGAGTTGTTAGCGCCTTCAGGCGTTTAATCGACATCATTCAAATGACGCTAGAGATGCGGCTTCAGACGTTTGATATCGGTATTTATATATTTTTATATTAATGCAATGCAATTCAGTTTCGATAAATTTTATACTTTCTACAAAATGCGCGTACGCGAAAAGTTTCGCTATCTGTAGCATTGATCGCGGCTAAACGTCTGTCCGCTAAATATCTGTCACACGCGCTCTGCATTAGACACACTTCTTTGCACAGCAAAAGAATTAAATCGACATTATAATAACGGGCATCTTGCTAGTTTAGGAGATACTTTTGTAATTATTTTATTTTAAGGTTTTTGTTTTTTTATTGTAAAAGATAATATACTTGGCGTAGCGCATTGTAAAAGATGAAAAGCGCACGTTGCAGATAGATGAAAAATAACCCAAAATTATTTTAGCAATCTGTTAGATATCTTTACGCACATCTTTCAGACTTTTGTGCCGTTTGGAAAATTACACTCACAAATCATGCTAAATAAACATCAAACTTAGCATCATTTGCGTTCAAACTTGTGAAGTCTTTAACATAATGTTTTCCACTTGTAACCTGATCTCTGCGGAAAGAGCGTTCTCTTTGCGAGATGAACGCATCAACGTAAGACGGTGTTCTTTATTGATATAGTTAATATTTGATAGAGATAAAACTTTCTGGCGTGACTGAGATAAAATATGTCACACTCGCATAAATAGCGCATAGCGCGAACAACAGTGCGTTACAAGATAACATACGTTTCATGATATCAAAAGTGAGGAAAGGGTAAGAGAATATGTTTGTATCTATAGTGTGTAGAAAAAAAGGAGTGAGAAGTGAGAGTCAGTATGGAATTTGTTAGGAAAATTGGTACGATTCAATCGAATAATTGTCAGTTTTATGTTATTCTGATAAAATGCGCGCTTTTATTTAAATCTTTTCTCTTTTGTCACATTGCATCGGCGGCGCACTAAAAGCAAAATGGTGATTTTAAAAATGATTTTAAAAATATTTATAGTATCTTGTATATCAAAACATCCGATGTTTTTTTCTCTACTATTTTTTTTCTATTTTTTAACAATACGTAAAAGATAGATAGATGTGCATTATAGTTTTATTTTGTTGCACGTAATGTTAATTACTCAATTCGAATAGTAAATTACTCAATTCGGAAAATACATATCTTTTTTGTTTACATGGTGCTTTTTTTACAAAATAAAATAAAAACATAGAAAAGAAAAAGGTTTAATTGTTTGACGTTCTTTGTTTTCACGTAAAATTGTATATTTTAGCATCAATATATACAACAACAAAAATCTATCACGTGTGCAAAAGTCAAACAACAATGTTAGTCGATAGGTGAAGCGATTGAAAAAAAAAAAACAAAAAAAAAACGAGAGAACTAGAAAGAAACAAAACAAAGCGTTGCGCATGGTTTTAAAGCGATGTATTTATTTTGTATACGTGATCAGCTTTAGTTGGAGCCAAACAGACATGTATTGAAGAAAGGAAAGAATGGAAGGAGACACGCGCGTGTAAGTGAAAAGGATGACTGTATTCACAATATGCTTAGCACACATGTGCGGAATCAGGAAGAACCGTTTGAGTCGATTGAGAGTCCGGAGTGGTACGTGCGAATTGCTGAACAATCGTTCGAGTCAATTTTCCATTTGAAATTCGCAGTTCTCGCGCGTTGCGCGAAATATCGCACAAAATGAGAGACGACATTTCTCTTGACTCGATTTTTCAATGAACTTTTTCTATTGATGTAAATATAAATTTGCGATTGTCGCTGCAAATTTGTGCGCTCTACGGGAAATTATTGCCAAATACTACGTATAAATGCGAATTAAAAATGAAATGTACGAGTTTATTTTGGAAAAAATATAAAATAATGCAGAAGAAATGCGGATTGAGTGCAAATTGAGAAGATTGTAAAATACGCTTTAAAATAAGTTAGATAAGCTTTTACTTTCAATTAAAGTTGAGAAATTATCGTTTTTGTGTGAAAGTTCTCAGCTTCTTGATTGATTTCACTTGAGAAATTTTTTAACGTTTAATTAATTTCGAGTCAGACAGCGATGGAAAGAAACCAATATCGCCGTTATGTTGTTTCTGACGAATTAATCCTCTTAACGTGTGATTTATGTGGTATAATACGTAATATGTACACGACACATGATATATGTGGTGATTAGATACAGATGGTACGTGGTTTTTCAGCTTCGTTAACGATCTCATTGGGAATACAATGTCAAAAAAAGAATGGGGAAAAGTACGCATGCCCATCCGCTCCTTATCCTGCATTGTCCTGCATTGTTTTGCAATCCTCCTTGTCCTCCTATCAGTTTCTAGCAGCTACCGTTTTAGAATAATTCATAATTGGATCATAGACGTGCAGACTGACTTACTACAAAATTGATACAATTGTAATTTATTTTGTATGCAATATGTTAAAATTAATTAATTCATTCATTCATTCATTAATTACCAATGTTGATAATAAATTTGATAGAAAAAAAATACGAACACGTAACATTTTGTACGTATTTATGCAAATAAGATGCTAAATATTGATGTAAATACAAGATGTAAATATTGTGATAAACAATCATTTCTTTGATATTTTTTCGTCAATTTTGCTAAAACAATTTAATGAAGAGAAGTAGGAGGAGAGAAATCTGAATATGTATACCTACATATATCTACATATTCAGATATATACCTATATATAAATTATAAAGTTTAACAATTACAATACATATAAAGTGTAACAATTACGCACATAATTTTCATACAGTCTGAAAATACTGTTCGCGGACGCAAGCGCGCCGCAAAGCAAGTTTGGTCGTCGCGCAGAGCTGCGAAGGTGGTGGTCTGTGATGGTTCTCGCCCTGGAACACGTGCCGCTACTTGGCAGTCGCGTGTCGTCGGCGCCCGATAGATATGAGCTGACAGTGTGATATATTCGAGAACATTTGTCTTTTCGCGGTGAATCCCAAGCGATCTAACGTAACAAAGAACCGGCACAGACTTGCTTTGTAACATTACCATAAAAAAATCCGTGTCCTGGTGTAATTTTGTGTAACAATTATCGCCTATAAATAGAAACTTTTTTTTTCTGTGAAAAGAATTAATTTTCAATCAAATCATCGCTAAACGAACAAATAGTAATGAAATTAACAAATCATCGAGTGTATTGTACGTAATAAGTGTGCCGTATTTCATTGCAACGTTTTTGTCTTCATGATTGTTAAACAGCTGTATTTCACGATCAAGCATAGAGAAAACTGTTTGCAGAAAAGACACATTATCGAGTGATCGTCGTTGTTCTGCGCGGCAGACACAACGGTAGGCTATTGAGCGAATCCCGATAAAAAATTAAAAAAAAAAAAAAAATTTCAAACCACAACGGTATGTGACTATTGTATTGTGTGTGATTACTATCCATCGCGTAATCATAATTAATTTATTATCAATTCGTTGTGATTATGCGCACATAACTTTTCGGGAAGCTGCAGTTGAACAGCTGTTGCGCAACTGTTGAGAAAAACAATATTGGTATTGTTTGTGCGATAAGAGTATTCTTCCTGTAATCGAGAATTTTCAAGCGAGACACGCATTATATTTATTTACGCGTGACTCGATCAACTTCCGATTGAAACCGTCGTTACATTATTAGTATTATTTTTCTTTGTACGTCTAGTTACAACAGTTTTCGTTGATATGTAATGAATTTCTCGCTATTTCCAGCGCGTTTTTGTTAAACGAGATACTGTTTGTACAGTGCAAAATGGTGCATTGCACTATTAACTGCTACACGATATTCAGTTCATTATAATTCTCTGCGCATTTCACGTTCCTTATTTACACGAAATCGCAGCTCTGTAATTCTCGAAATGGACTCGACTAATGATGCTTGCCACAATTGCCCCGCGGCATATATAATTTCTCGAAACTTTTAATATATAAATACGCACAGAATCAAACAACAATACATAATTTATTAAATGAATAAATAATAATTAGTTAAATTACAAGACACACAACCTAGAGTATTCTCCCACATGTGTAAAGATGAGGAGACGCAAATATTTCTTAAACTAATTTGCTTAAACATTTGCTTTATTTCAACTCGTCGTTTCGTACGATTCGATTTTGTAGATGTGATTCTTGTATCACTATGTATATTTTTTTAATGTACAAATGTATTTAAACACCATTTCATTTTTACTCTTTTTATTTTCTCTGTGTTTCTTAATGTTTTGCGCGAATTATTATTATATAAGTATGTTTATATTTACGTGTAACAATATTTTTATTGCTTAATTAATTAATTGTGTGAAAAGCTAACTAAAATCACCGTGTAAAGAACGAGATTCGCCACTCCTGTTGCGTGAGGGCAATAAAGTTTCATCCCCGTGCACTTACATATAAAACCTCGACGATAGTATCGAAAGGGATAATTACCGATAAATCTCTCGCTGAGTGCGCTGCACAGTAATCGCTTTTAAATTAGCGATCCGGAACTCATTTCCAGAGTACGACGAAGTAACGCGAAGATTAAGGAAGCGTTGAGTACATCGGCTTTGAGGATTAATAAGAAACGGTGGGGTGTCTTCGATATAAACAAAAAACTACAAGAATACACTTAGATATTAGCAGTCGTTATTGTTCTCGAGATATAAGACCGTCTTATTTATGTATGAGTGCACAAGACTATAACGTACGCAATACGATCTTAAATATAGTATAAGATCCGATTGTAAAGTACTTCTCGCTTAAAAAAAATAATGTTCTTTTTTTATTCTGGCAAAAGTGAGTCTTTTACGTGAGCGTTAGACTTTTTTTTTCCGCGCAATCACAGACCATACAATCGAGATTCTGATGACACTCGGGGTGTTTGATCATCGTAGGTGTCACCTTCGCCCTTCTAGACTTTCCATTCTCTGAAATGACATGAGAGAGTGCTTTACGAATAATGGGAGAATGCGTTACCTTATAGCCTCCAGTACAGCGGGTCTTCTGCAAGAGAGTGACTATTGCCATTGATGGTCGATGTTATTGATTTCGAGTATCCACGAGCTCTAACAGTATCCAAGTGGCACCTTCGTAGATCAAGAGAGAGCTTCAGGGTGGATGGTCGCAAACCGTTTGACAGTTAATTCAGATCTGTCTTGCATTCGAGCGTGAATGCGAGAGCTGACGGATCCGCGAAGAATAGTTGAGTCAATATCATTCCGTCGAATGTGTATCGTATATATTTGTTTTTGTATGAACAGAAGTATCTTGAAAAAAAAACAAAAAACAAAAAAAAACCCATCTTAAAACACTTTACGAATCGACCGTTACATATTTTCGACAATACAAACGTAAAATTTTTGTCTTTTATCTGTAAAATAATCGTTTTAGTTACTCGCAAAAATCTAGCAGCGAGACAGCAACAGTATACGAATAACGCAATTAAATAGAGAGAAGTGATGGAAAATACGCGAAAAGATTTCGAAAGAGACAAAGCTGTAATTACTTATTTCTTTTTTTTTTTTTATATATAGATTTTCTTGTTACCTCAAATCAAAAGATCTCAGCGAAGAAGGATGACAACACAACGAATCCAGGAGGCATTAGACTTGTTTTCTGCTAACGGCACGAAGTCGCCGGCCGACGGTAATTACGTGCTGAACGCTTTAAAGTACGTTAACGAGCGGAACGAGTCGTTCAACGCCGAACAGCTCAAGTGTCTTGAACTCGAGCAGAACCAAAACACGCGGCAGGTGCAGGAGGAATGCCAGGTAAACTGGGACACCATACTGTGCTGGCCCCGGACATCCCCTGGCACACTGGCCACCATCCCCTGTTTCGACGAACTCAATGGAATACCCTATGACAACACTCGTAAGTAGACATATGTCACAGCATCAATAATCCTAAATTGATCGGGAAACACTATTGTAATGACAATAAACCAAACTATGGTGTGTAAACTTCATTTTTCTAAATATTTTGCACACAACACGTACAATACGAGCTTTTTTATACACCGCGGAAAAAAGAATGGAAAAAAAACCAGAATAAATAAATACAAAACTCGCTAAAAAAAAAGCAAGTTTAATAAATAAAGCAAGTGTAAATAAATTGCCAAGTAATTCTCGAATAAGTGTCCCAGTGACCAGACATTTATTAAAGAAATAATTATTAGAGATATGTAAATATTGATCAAAATATTTTTTAAAATATATTTTTAATTAATAGTAGCTTTTAATTTTACACGTACACTTTGTTATAATTACTTCCTTAAAAATGTCCGGTCAATGATACTTGTCCGATTATTAAGACATTTATGCTTTTCTTTTCTTTTTCTATCATATCGTGCAATCTTTAATAGCTCGCCGTTGAAAATGAAGTTGGAGATATCTTTGCCGTGCGCACACAGTACTCATCTCATTGTCAACTCGCATTTTCATCCTCTTTCTTCTTTTAATCAAAAATACAAATTTAAGCAAGTTTATCCAACTTTATTTCACGTGTATACACGTAACAATTGTATCGAATGTATCGGTGAGCATATCAATACCCGAGTTAATTGATGGATTACAGTTTGAGATCTTGCACGTGATATAGGTCAGCTCCTAAAATTTATTATGCTATCAAAATTCATCAGTGAACTGCCACCGCGTCTTAGGAAGAATCTGTAATTGGTTTTCAATCCGGATCTTATCAAAGCAAACTTTTGATATAAGCGAATTTAGTCTGCTTAAAGTTTTGTCAGCTAAGCTAGATGCTTGCGTTTAACAACACGAATATTTTTAATGCCATTATTGACATTATTGAATTTTAATTCCCTCCCGAGATGCAATTAGTCGTTTTTGTTTTCAAATTTGCGTGAAAACTGCACGATCTGAAGAAGAAAACAGTAATCTACTTAGACGTGTTCTAGGAAAGATATTTTGTAACATTGTTTTCAAGATTATTTTACGCGGATTTAGGTTAATTTAAACAAAGGTTAATTTAAAGTTTAAAGGTGAATCTACTTTTCGACTAAATTACGTATTTAATTTTTGAAACAAATAAGCAATCAAAACCAAAGCCGCAAGTAGTTGAAACCAATAAAAACAACTTTTTCAGTTTAAAAATAAACTTGTTTGCAAGAAGAATGAGTTGTGATTATGGGCAATTTTATTATTGTTCTTTTATGTTTAAAATCAAGTCGGTTATCTGAATTCTCAGACATTTAAGGCTTCGTTTTATTACCGGTGTTGTCGTGACAAATGTCTAGAAATAAAATAACCGAAAATAAAAGCGAAAAAGATTTTCTCTGATGGAACTCGCGGCTTGTAAAATAAATAAAGTTTTGCCTTTATTCTCCGCGAATTAGGTGTAACAATTGGAAAAAAAAAAAAATTAGACTCGAGAACACACACGACCTTGAATTGAAAATGAAATGATATACGAGATGTGAGAGAAGTTTTTCAAACATTTAGTTTAATCAAGTCTTTTTAACTGTGTGAGTTCGCGCAACTTGTCGAATTTAATATAAGAGAAAAAGAGAGGAAGAAAGAAAAAAAGAAAGAAAACATTTCTTTTTTTTTTCTTGTAAATGTTATACAAGAAAAAGACACATATTTTTTTATTCTTAAATACTTACATATTTTATTCTTAAATACTTACTTTTTATCAATTATACTTGAAATATTATAATTGTCTGAGATATCGCACAATTGCTTTCTTTTCTTCCGGAGAGAAAATTCTTCTCTGGATTTTAAATTATATATTCCAATTGAAGAAACTTAGATTACACCGCATTAGCAATCGGCATAAGAATAATTAAATTGTGCATTCCACATCGGCGTGTCGTCGTCGTCGTCATCGTCTATGATGTCTCATGTAACACGGTGTAAAACAATCAAGTAAAACGCAACGCGAAGAAATCGATTTGCGGCGGAGACTGTGCAAAGTGCAAAGGCTCTGAAAATATCGATTTTAATTAAAGCGCCAGCCCACAAGCACGCTGTTTGTTTCCTCTTTGGGCGTGAACTTTGAGAGCTCTGTCCGTCTAAATCGATCGATTCGCGATCTCGCGTGAGCACATGTAATACATATGTGGTTATCGGCTTTTATGGTCGTGTAGTCGCAATTTCTTTTTTCTTAGTCAATTTGTTTTTTTTTTTTTTTTTGGTTTTCTACGACGCTTCGTATTCATTCGAGTAAATGACACGTGACATGTGAACAATTAAAGGGACAAGTGAAAGGAAAAACAACGTGAAAAGTCAGCAATGGAATATCTTTTTTTTTTTTTTTGTATAAATTCGGTGGATTAGAGTTTGTATATGTACGAAAATGAGAAAGAGAGAGAGAGAGATTATGAACTGTGTGTACTATACTTACAAAAGTTGGTCCGCCGTCTATCTCGAAGAGTATACTCCGGGAACCACTCCGGGGTTATTCCAGAAGCATTACTAGCATTGCGATATATAGAAGCACTCAAACCCTTCGCCTCGACGAGTTAAATTAATCAAGGCGCCACGCTTTCTCGCTGTAAACGAAATTATCCGCGAAAGAGCCGGACTAGTGCTATTCTGTTACACGTAATAAGTCTCGAAATGCATACAGAAGAGTTTTTCAACATAATTTTTTACTGTGTTTTAAATGTCAACTTATTTCGAGAGCAACGTTCATTTGTAAAGATGATTCGAGCGAAGCCTCTCTGGCAGGTAATGCGCTTCATTTTTTATTGACATAGTTTTTAGGATCGTGAATACGTTAAAATTCGGTTTGACAGTTGCTGAAACGTTTGACATATAACGGTTTGACATTGACAGTTGCTAGAGAGAGTCGATCATCAATTTTTCTGCGGATTAATTGATGGATTTTTCAAATATTTTGAATAACTTGATGCGCGAGAAATTAATTCGCGCTTGTTGGTCCAGAACGATGCGTCTGGTATAAATTGTTACCTAACTTCATTTAGTATGTTTCACGTACGGATCAAATAAACGAAATTATCCAACTTCAACGTTCTGCCTTCTGACCTACAGCTGCCGATTGCGTCGATAATTATTCAACAGTCCTAAATTGCTCGTACACACGAGCCACGTACACACCTGTATTTGTACTCGGGATCCATAGAGAAACGCGTATACAATTTACATTATCGTACAACTGTTAATTAGAACAACTTCTAAACATTTCGATGAGAAGAAATGATTCTTTTACGCGACGCACGTAACTTCGGGCGGTTTTTTTTTTTTTTTTTTAAATAGAGATTTTTTTTGAATATGCAGAGTAGCTTAAGTTTTAAGAAAATATAACAATCTTGTCTAAACGATAAAACTGATTTATATTGCAATCTCTTCCAAAATATTCAAATTTTGGAAATTTTTCGTCGAATTGAGATTAAGTATCTCAATTAACTCATCTTGCTTCATCTTCCTTCAGTTATTTTTAACGCTCATTCGCGCTCACAAGATGCGCGCCCAGATAAGATAATGGCGTTGTATGCAATTTCGAAGTACGAGAAGTCAGTGAGAACGTGCGTTGTTTGCTGATAAGACTGAGTATATATGAGTTGTAACTTGTCACCTGCAAAGTTAAAGATAATCTCGCGTTAAATTAATGCGTAAAGGAGAAGATACTTCATTGCAATATGAATATAAAGATACAGTATATGGAAAGAAAAAGAGATTGTTCGATTCAAAAGAAAGAAGATAAAAGTTTATCTGATTGCATTAAATTTAATGGCACGTTCTGTCACATACATGGTTTGGAAATTTAACGCTGTGCGTTGAACGGAGCGTGAATTACCTTTTACATTCAAGAGTTAGTAACTCGTTCAATTGTCGATGTGTCATCAAGTTTATTGGTTTCACTATTATTGCCGTAAAATACTATTTCCGCCAATAACACAAATGGCACTTTGTATTTTACTCGCAAATAACGTAACAAAATCGCATCTTTTGATGTTCCCGGTTTGGTTGAATATTGCGGCCTGTTTATAAAATAATTAAAGCGCAGAGACTCTCGCAGAGTGCGGGTCTTTTAACGTTACCAAAAAATACACGTTGATTATACACCTACGACGAAATACACGTTGATTATACACATACAACGATTTATAGATATAAATTTTCTCGCTGCCGTCGAGCGCAAAATTAGCACTAAATAAAAGCGTTGTGATAAAAAAAAAAAAAAAACTTTTTTTGTGTTTGGCGTTTACGAAACATTTTGATATTTTGTTATGATAAAGTGATGAATATGTGGATGCAACGTAAAATTAAATATTTTCAACACAACGAAAAAGACCGGTGTAACGATATTGGCAAGTTTAATTAATTTTATTCAATTTTCGTTGATAGAATGAAATTATCTTGCTACGTGATTACGTTTTGTGCTAAACCGAGAGAGGCAGGCAGCAGCGCGTTTCGTGTGAACGTGCACATTTTCTAATCAAACTGCAACGAACTCTTCCAAGAAAGGAAAAAGTTTTTTTGCTTTGACGACTATAAAATTCCCAAAGGTATAATTCATTCCCGAGAATGCACCTCTGCCAATGCTACAGCATTTTATTCCCTTGCGATAACGTTAAAAGGAATACGAAATAAGGGGATGATATAAAAAAAAGTACGTGTTTGTAAGATATGCTTTAGTTATCTACATATGTAACATTATATTTTGCAAAAATATGAGAAGCAAATTCTAATATTTATTTCTGAAATTAAATAGAAAAATAATACGTCTTATTATTCGATATTTTAAACTTTATGCTAATATAAACGATACTTTAAACATAATCCATTTTATTATGTGTTTTTATGCTTAATCTATTGATAAAAATTTCAATTCACGGCTCATTCGAATTATTGCTCGTTTGTGGCTAAAACGTTGTCACGAACATTTGTTGTTTATTGATGCAGAATTGTTCGATTTCTGTTATAGAGAAAGAGAAAGAGAGAGAGAGAGAGATCATTATTAAAGTAATGTAATAATGTTACTCTTATTTGATCTAAGGGAACGCAACACACGCGAGCCGCAAATTTGCGCGGCACGGAGAAAATCGATGCATTATTATCGGCTGTAATTATCGATAGTTAGTGAAGTATCGATATATGGAGGCCGGGAAACTTGTCGTATGAATAACGTTCCGATAATAATGTTAACATCAACGCGAAAATATATCAAAATAGAAGTACTACGATAATGCGATTACATAGTCAGTTTTTAGCGTTCTGCGAACACGAAGTCGTTAAAAAAAAAAAAAAGAAAAAAAAATGGAATATTGCGTGCGATCGGATGAACAAAATCGTGCAAAATCGTTCATTAAATTTGCGAACGTTGTGTGGATTCTCTTTATTTCTCTTATCTATCTATTCTCTGGAAACAAAGAGAACAACGCATTGTTTTCGGTAATTCTTTTTTTTTTTTTTCGTGACGCGTTCTAGATTACAGTTCGTTATCCCGAGAACACGTTTTTTTTGTTCTTGCCCCTCTTGTGACAATTAGATATTTTAATGAATGTATTTAGACGCGCTTGGAAAGGAGACAATAAGAGAGACCGGATTAAAAGTTGGAGCGACGGTTTTACTCAACTTTCAACACGTTCTCAACTCAACCCAAGTGTCGCATTACTACGCGGCCTGAGAGAAAAACGTGAATTTTTATTTTTCGTTTTCTTTTGTTGACCGCTAAATCTGAGATGCGCTCGAGAGACGTTATTTCCATGAGAATAAAAATTAATTTTCTCGGAAAAAACATACTTGAGCTTGATATCTTTTTTTTGTTTATTTTAATGTGAAGTAATTTCTGCCTTAATCTACTTCGTTATGTCGCCTGATTTACCGAACAATTTGTCTTTTTTTTTCGAGTGTCTCCCGCTTCGGAGCAATCGCTCCGATTATTTTGTCCGACCTATTATTGATTATTGAATTGTGTTGACATCTACTAAGCATCTTCTCCATAATAACAGTTTGTGTGTGTGTGTGTGTGTGTGTGTGTGTGTGTGTAAGTGAGTTAGTTTGGAGTCGTGAAGTACTGTGGAGCTGACGAACCACGGGGTTCTTATCCTTGCGGCAAATACGAACAGAAACACACACACGCACACACTCTCTCTCTCACTCCTCTACACGCACTTCTACTCACACAGGAAACGCGTGCCCGCGTGAAGCCTTATTTTCCTAACATTCTCGCCGTGATCCGCTCTATCGCAAACTTTCAATAGAAATGTTTGAATGATCATCAACTCTGCGAAAAAAAATCGTAGAGACTTCACTGACGCCGCGTTGTTCTCGTTTCGGAAAGCCTTTTCAAACGAGTCCTCACTCGATCCCACATGCCATTTAAGATTTTCCGATCCCCCTCTCCCCCCGCTCCCCGGTGTGTGGAAATAGGTGTTTTTTTGTGATTAAATGATAGACTTTGTGATCCCATGTTTATCCCTATAAATTTCAATCCAATATCTTGAACCATTCAGAAGTTATTTAGGTGGCCCGGAACTTTTGGCAGGCACTATATATATTTATACATAAACATTATTAGATTATTAGAATATAAATGCTGATGATTAGCGAAAGACATAAATTAAATGAAAAAAAATATTAATGTTTGTCTATTTTTTCTGTAACACATAAATGAAAACAATTAATTAAATTATACGAATATATATAATAGTAAGGTAGATACCAAAAAATAATTAAATATATTATTATGAATTGAATTATTTAAATTTATTTTAAAAAATCAGATAGACATTTTGCGAAGCATATAAATAAAAAAAAAGATATAAATATCGTATTTCTTGTAAATTTTATTTAGTCAGTTATTTATTCTTTTTATCATCTCCGAAGATTTTATCATATACTGGTCCAGATTGAAAACTATTAATAGATAGGCAACATCGTCGCGCTCCTGCATCTCATTTTGTTGTTACAACGACGACTTCTTTTGTCGCATTGACTCATTCATCATTTGTGATTGTGAATAATGTAACGCAGGTATTCGCATCGCTACATTGTGAAAAATTATTGGCAATTGCTTTCTTTAATTATCTAGGCTTGTATAACGTATGTTTTATTTAGCGAGAGAGAGAGAGAGAGAGAGAGAGAGAGAGAGAGAGAGAGAGAGAGAGAGATGATGTCAACAAAAAACATTGTCATGCAAACGTTGTGCAACGAGCGGAAAATATTAGTTCCCGATATTCAGTCGCGAGATTGCTTGATTTTAATTTTAAATTATATCGCACGCATCTGCAACATCTTATTTCTTCGTGAGAAAGCACGCTTTGCGCGCCCGAAGCGAACATCATGAGCGATCGAAACATGCTGAAACTATAATAGAAGATCACATTTATGTCCAGAGAACGCCAGTCGGTGGTGCAGGGCCAATGGGACGTGGGACAATTATTCCAACTATTCTCTGTGCCGAGACCTGCAACTGCCGGTCGTCGAGCCCGGAGTGGAAATCACGACAACGCTGTATTTTATCGGTTACAGCCTCTCCTTATTCACTCTGATAGTGGCCGTCTGCATATTTATCTATTACAAGTATATAAATATATCAGCACGCTATTTATTATACATATATATCGATTGATAGAACATTTTATTAAACATGTGTGTGCGTATGTACAGTTGAAATATTTCATGTGTGTTTGTAGAGAGTTGCGATGTCTCAGAAACCACATACACACGAATCTCATGTTCACATATATTCTGGCTGACTTGACATGGATACTCACTACTGTCATGCAGGTGATTCTCGCATTGTGTATTGTTTGTTTTTTTTTCTTTTTTTTTTTTTTTCATTTTCATTGCATAAAATCTTTTTTGTTTTGTAATGAATTTGAATCGAATGATTTTGTATATTCATTATAAATGACTCTTCATATACGAGCTTGAATAATGCAAATTGTTGCAAATTTATATTTAAAATTCTTCAATTCCATAAAATATTAAACTTCTAGATATCAATGAAAACGGATGTGCCGACCTGCATGACGCTCTTCTCGCTTCTTCATTATTTCCATTTGACGAACTTTTTCTGGATGTTCGTGGAAGGTGAATAATGATTTTCCGCGACGCGGTCGTGTGTTTTCTATCTACTAGACGGTAACGCAGTGTGTATTGTTCCGAGGCAATTTCACGAAGTGAAATTATCGCGCGCTGTATAAAAGAGCGCAACTAAAAACCATCTACTAAAATTATATTGTTCGAACTAAAACTCACGCTTCGCTCTTATAGGTTTATATCTGTATCTGTTGGTCGTGAAAACATTTACTGGCGACAACATTAAGCTGAGATTCTGTCTAATCATCGGTTGGGGTAAGTAAGTACGATTAAGCGGCGTCTGTTTTATTAGAATAAAAAAATTAATTTTAGTAGATTAAAAAACAAAAATAAATGTTTCTTCAAAGTTAATATGGGAAATTGTTCGTTAAGTCTTGTGTTTGCGATACCGGAAGATCGATCCGAGATTCCCGAGAGGAAATTGATTGATCGCATTGGTCGAGAGTGGCCGAATTGTTCGAATGCGATTTCAATTCTTTCTTCGTCTGAGACTGATTTTTAATGTTGAATGCAAAAGCTTTTAGACCTTTCTTTTTACATCTGTAACACACAAGTAAACAAAAATAGACGACAAAAGAAGAATTTAGCCAAAACCACCCTCGTTGTTTGAACGCACGGAAATAGCACTTTAACAGTCGACACGTGTCAAATTTTCTTCGGTGCTTGATTAGAAAACAGAAATCACTTTGCGAACGAACGCGATCAGCGAATTTAGTTCCACATGCATTTAATTGCAACAAATATCAATAATCGATACGTAATTAATTTAAAAATATAACGTTCAGGTATTCCAATATTGGTGATAGCCACGTGGGGAATCGCCAAGTCGCTGGATCAGAATGTCATGAAACAAGCTAACCAGGTAGGTGTGAATAAAAACGCGAGCGTCTCGCGTTGACGCGAATCCGACAGCGAATTTCCGTTACCGTGGCACGAGGAATCTTTCATTTCCCGGTCGGTGACGGGTAGGGAGTTGATGGCGAATGCGGTACCGAAAGTACCGATCGAAATTTCATCCATGCTCGTCTATTAACGGTACGTCCAACAACGTGACAAAGATGACACACGCGGAGGGGGGTGAGAAGGTACAACGCCCACGTGAGAAGACTTAGCCGGTATATTTCACGTCGGGTGGTTTACGTCCGTTACACATCGTTAAGCACGTACATTTAACGCGTTTACTTTTTTCTTTGCCCGCTCGTAACAAGGCGTTTATTACACAAAGCCTATCTTCTAATGAAGAACATGATACTTCCATGTTTAATTTCAAGTTATTGGAAAACTCCGAGACTCCGAGATTCCCGAGCGATAGTAGATGAAACGTGAAACTCGGAGTTAAGGATACCTATGCCTATATTCAACTATTGCACAATCTAAAATCGAATAACAGTCTTTTGCGTACATGTTTTGTTTTTGTTAATTGAGAAAAAAAATTTTTTTTTTTTTAATCCAAGTTAAACTACTTTTTTTCTGAGTTTTTGCTAGGAGTTTTCGGCTCGCACAGAAAATCTCTCTCTAAAGAGTGAATATATTGTTATTATGTCGCTGAATTTTAGTACACGTTTTTTCTATATTTTTTAATGCGTAGCAATAATATTAATTTTGATGACTCAAGTTAAGAGTCGAAACGTTTGTTCTATACTTTAATGATTCGTGTTACGGAAATTATATAAATTAAACATCCTTATTTAATTCGTTTTTGATCTTATTTTGATCTCACTATTGATTTTATTTCTAATTCTAGGAAAATTTACGATTTCCTGGCAAACGTATACGTAGGAAAGTGCATGTTGAATTTTAATTATAACTCTCGCAAATACAAGAATTTTAATGGTAATTTTTGCAAATATGGTATGCGGACTATTCGATCGATCGTGTGTTTTTCGGTTGAAGAGTCGACTATACCGGATCGAGCGATTTAATCTATTATTTTACAAATAAAGTTTTTTATTCAGATGGAAAAACATTATTCTACCAAACATTATTCTACCAAAATTAAAATCTCACTTTTTAAAAACTTACTATAATCTTTTACTTTTTCATTTAATGAAAACAGAAACCTATTTATATATCACTTTGTTAGTGAATTTCTTACGTCAGATTTGACTCAGCTTTTAAACATTTATCGGTAGTTTATTTCACACACACACACATACAAACAAACAAACACACACACACACACACACACAATGTTCAGAGTGTTAATTGAGAAAATAATACTTGCCGGCAGGAAGAAGCGCTCTGGAAGCATTGTCCTTGGATGATACCGCATCCTTACGACTGGTTTTATCAAGTACCCGCTATAACAGTTCTTGCAATAAACATGATGTTCCTTTTTATGATTATGTGGGTGAGTGTAGCATACAATAAATGTATATATCGCGCGATGAAATTAGTTTTGGAATATATATGCTTACTTTTTACTTAATACAAAACTTCATTCTTACCACGTGTCGTGCTCTCTTTAACAATATAAAAACATGCAAATATACACCGCATTGTGCGTTTATTGCAGGTGTTGATAACAAAGCTTTGGTCTGCCAATAACGTGGAGACGCAGCAATATCGAAAAGCCAGCAAAGCTCTCTTGGTGTTGATACCGCTTCTGGGAGTGACGTACATTTTAGTCATAGCGGGACCTACGGAAGGCCAGGTCGCCAATGCGTTTTCCTATACGCGTGCGATTCTTCTTTCTACGCAGGTGCGTGTATTTGCAAAGATGTATAAAAAAAAAAAAAATCAAGCCAGCAAAATTTTTTTTAAACTAAAAGATAAATCGGCAAATTCATAGTTACGCATTCTCGAAAATTTGATCTTTATTTGTTAAAAATATAAAAAATTATCGCCAACTGTCAAATTCATCCTGTTTTTCCTCAGGGATTTCTCGTGGCGTTGTTTTACTGTTTTCTCAATACCGAAGTACAAAACGCAGTCAGGCATCACTTTGCACGATGGAACACCGAGCGAAATCTTGGTACCCGTCAGAGATATTATAACAATTGGTCTCCCCGTTCCAGAACCGAGAGCATAAGGTTCTCGTTTCACGTTTATTCTGAGTGATGGAAATTATTTAGCTTTAACTCGCTTTTTGTTTTTCTTTCTTATCATCGATTACAGGTTGTACTGCCAACCGTCGAATCCATATGGAAAGCGGGAGTCTACGGTAAGTGAAACAACAACTACAACAGTGATAGGCCCGAATTCCACCACGACGTTTCTTGATAAATCTAAGAAGATTATTTCAGAGAACCACAACGAATGAGACTTCAGAAAACTCGCAAGAGAAATGCCAAAATTGGACGATTTCAACTTGCGTCGCTGATAAGCGACGTTCTTCATAAATAACATGTCCCCAGTTGCGTCATTTATGAAAGAAACAATTATCATACAATTCCTGATACAATTCCTTTCCGTGACACCTTTGAAATATTTACTTCGGCGAGAATCTCAATTACATCATTTCAAACAAACAAACAAATAGATTAATAAATAAAATTTACAGGAACTTTTTTTAGCTTGTAAAATATCTGCATTTTAAATTATATTGCAGTATAGTAATATTTTTTATCGATTAAATATCATAATAATTCTTGTTATGCATTACATGACAGATATACAACATGCATATTTTCATCGAAGATTTTTATATGCAAGTAACATTACGTATATATTTACAACAGTAGTATTTTTTTTTTTAATGGGTTTCAAACAAAATTTTCCATAACAAGGAAATATAAGTCAAAAAGAACTTGTTGTATTTAACGAAAAAGTATTATAGAACTAGTATAAAATTTAATATATTGTACATTACGTTAGATGATTGATTACATTCACGAGAGAAAGCTAGCTAGCTATTTGTCGCAAATTTAACTTTGAATACATCGGTAAAACAAACACATGTAACGACACAAAGAACCAAATGTATGTAAATAATATAAAGACTTATATAGATACAAACGGAAAGAAACAAAATGTTTATTATGTATAAAACTGACTTATAAACAATTATATTAACAATTATATTAACAAAATGTTTATCTTTGTTTCGAAGTGTATACATACAATTTCTGAAGCGATCGGTATGTACATACATATCATTTTACGATGTATACTGTGCGAGTTTTATATATATACAATACACATATGTAGTTTCAAAACAATTTATATAAAGTTAAATAACAGCTGTACGAATTTGTTGTATCATGTTCTTACTTATTTTAACTTAAGCAATATGAATGTTCTTACGTATATATATATACACACACATATATATATATATGTTGTATGAAAAGATTTTAAAATAGTAATTGCAACATATTGTGTATAAACGTCGTAAATATAAAACCTCTTTACATAATTCTATGCGTTTAACTTCTCGAAAAAGTGCTGAGTCAAAATATTTAAACAGAAAACTACAAAAACGTACATTAATACACTTAATCGTAGTGTGAAACTGTATCTGTAAATATAGTATCGTATACCTACCGTACATACTCATTCGGAATCCATCTTTTTTGATATTCTACATTTAATGAACCGCAAATGCTACGAAAAAGACCAGAACGACACACACGTTTTAAGAAAACAAATTATAAATAAAATATCTTTGTAAGAAATCTAATGTCTCTCTATTTGTCATACACTTTTTACAATCAAAATTTATAGTTTAAAAAAAAAAAAAAAAAAAAAAAAGTATAAAATTAAAGCTCAGAAAAATTCGGATACTTGAGCTACAGTTCGAGCTTCAGTAAGCCAAAATCAGATCTGAACGGCCAAACTTTACATATTAAAAGAAAGTTTACTTTGATCGGTATTTACATTTGTTTGAACTCGACATTCTTTATTAATGTTTTTTTAATTTTATTTGAAATTACGTTAAATCGACAACTTATGATAAAAGTTTATTGTTAGTTTTAATTTTTATGAATACATTCTTATGCAATATTCATATTGAATTGTGTGTTGTAATATTGCATATCTCTCTGAAAATATATCATTGTAACATATATGTTTAAATAAAAAATATTTAAAATTATTGTATAAATTCTGATTCAGAACTAAATATAGGATATTTTGGCTCCAAAAGTATAGCTGCTTCGTATAACTTGATACGAGCCTGTTGAAAAAACTTTCTTTAATAATAGAAGCGTCTAGACACATAAAAAGAGTCATATTTCCGAAAGCGCTGAGAAGCGCTCGTTCATGTTATATGTATGGAAGTTTTCATATGGGCAGCATATGAATTATAAAAAAAAACTAAATTTTCTTTTTTCTGCATATTTTCAAATATTTGCTGTTATGTATATAGCGAGTTTAATTGTTATATTATAATATTATTTAAAAATAATGATAGAACATGGTAATTTGATCATTCTAAAATCTAATTTGCTTATTATTTATACAAAATATAATAATTTATTTTTTCGAATTTTAGTCGCCTAGATCTGAATTCGGTCCACTGTGCAACTTTCTCTTGTTGCATCAACCTTTTTCACAAACTGCGATCAATTCCACGAGCAAATCGGCTGTTAAGATTATAGGGATCTACAAATATCTTGAGAACCGTAGAACCGTATTGCTTACTAAAATATTCTTATAACCGCATGTTTTGCAAGTACATATTCCACGTATACGTCTAATATTTGCACATTTATGCAAGTAATTAATAAATTATCTTGTTAACAACAAATATCACATGTTTATAATTATAATTATATAATTATTATTACCAATTATATATATAATAGTTATAATATTAATATAACTATTAATATAACTATTATATAATAATTATATATATATATATAATAGTTATATTAATATTTTTATACAGAAACTTTCCAATTATATGGTTCTTTAAATGTCTGTTGACCAGCTTCTTCGCTCGTACTGTGGACTCGGCGATTAAACCCGTGTAGAAAACAGTCAAATCGTCACGGTACCCGTGTGTCTCGCTATCCGGTTTCTTTTTCGCGCTCTAGTATAAAACATGCAAAAAAACTGTATCTGTTTTTTTATCCTTTTTTTCTTTGTATCTTCCTTTCTCTCTCTTAAAAAGTTCTACGTATATTATAAATAAAAGTTTTTACCTGATAAAGATACACAAGATACACAAGACAAGCATCAATTTTTATAAAGTTTCGCCGAGAATACAAATTTTGTACCATAAAAAAGTGTGTGCGCGTGTAGAAATAAAACATATGTATATATAACTATACACTTCACGTTACTTTGGACACAATGTAATATTTAATATATTAAATACGTAACATATATATATATATATATATATATATGTATATATTTTATTTATATATATATATATAAATATAAAATACGATCTTCAGTAACTTGTTGATTCTTAGGTTTATATCTTACATGTACGTAATATATGTATAAATGTACGTAAGCGGTTAAAATAGTGTAATGTCTACGACACATGATATTTTTCTTCGTACTAGATGACAATTTAACCATCGAAAACAAGACATCGCGCATATTGCAAGCTTAATTGTTATCTGTATAAACACAGATATTTTACTTTATTAATTAATTTTTTACTACGTACACAATGAAATAAATTCGATTGATTTATACTTCTTTATAAAAGTTTTTTAAACTAAATTCTCTTTGTATGAATCTTAATTTTCTAAGCATTGTGTTCTTGTGTTACAGCACCTGAAGTGTATAATGTTACAGAAAAGTATCATATTTGTGTATACAGCACAGTTATCCAATCCTTGTGTTTGTATAAAAACTTAGAATGCTAAGAACAACAGTGAAGTGTATTTCATATTAAAGTGTAGTAAATTAACATACACAAATGTTTTTTTAATTTCTTACTTAGCACAATTTTCATTTAAAATATTAATAATCTATATGATTTTTTATAGGAATTATTATAAAAAGTAAGCGTTATATAAAGTTGATTAAAATAATGTAGTAATCCCACGCAATAAATGAATAGATTCTTTTCTATCATTTTTGACAAAAATAAGAGTAGATGTAGACCTAAACCAAGTTCAATAGCTGCTTATTTTAAAAATAAAATGAATGGGAATGCACACGAAAACAATTTTTCTCTCATTCTTTCATACTCTCTCTCTCTCTCTCTCTCTCTCTCTCTCTCTCTCTCTCTCTCTTAATAAAATAAATTTTATATTAAGAGACATCCACGAACTTCTTACGGTCAGTCATAAAACTACATTGATATTGTGACCACGTTATCTTTATCTTTTCTTTTTTTATGAGATAAAGGCTAACAATACTTTGTACAAGATGTATGATACAAATATATTAAGAGATAATTCAATTTATATTTCAGTTTATATAATTTATAGTTACTTGGTATGTCCTTGCGCGAAATTTGTCCTTTCCTTACACGATTACTGTATTCTTCTTGTTAATGTTATAAAGAATTCTTTCTCTTGCTTGTTTCGTTTCTTTTCTTGCTAAATATTTCTCGCGCTATATTGAAAAAAATTAAAATCTACACAGTTGCACGCCTACACAGGCACAATATGTTCTTTGTTTCTATTCATTTTGGCGATGTTAACCGCGAGGTGTCCTCATGATTCTGATATTTTGGTTTGCCATAAGTGAATGGCAGATATTTATATTTAATCATATGCTGCAAACAAGAAAACATAAAATTAATCAACATATCAATTTTAATTAAAATATTAGTTGTTCCTGTATTTCATTAATTATTTGATGTGTGCGACTATTACATAGTTCTAATATGTATTAATCGCTATTAGTAAATGATCTTTAAAAAAAATTATATTTTTGATATTTTACCTTTAATTGTCGTTTCATTGTAATAAGAAACAGCGTTATGAAATACATAACAAGTATTGGCCAGAATACTGGTATATTAAAGCAATCAAATAAGGTGCATATCATGGCAACGATTGTAGACTTAGTTACTGAGTACCAAAATTTAAATTCAGGCAATCTTCTAATAAATGGCCTAAATTCTTCATTCGACCTTGTTGGTAATTCTGGACCTTCTCCATCTGTGATTTACAAATATTTGGTGTTGTGTAAGTCTAAATCGATTAATAGATTTTAAATAAAATCTTGTCAATTTAGGTATTTTAATCAATCAATACTTTTTATCAATACTCGATATAAACATTTCTTGTAAATAGCAATCCATTTTATTCAATTGCATTAAATTTATTTATAGATTTTATGTATGTTTAAATTTGCAAAAACACAGTTGAAAAAAAAAGATACTCACCATCGAAATCCATAGCAGGATCAATCTTAGGAGTAAGAAATGCTATAAATAAATTGAGGTGATAAATTCCTAATGCATATGTAACAATATACCATCCCTGTAAAAATATAAAAAATGTTTCTAATATTGACTGTCATCAAGTATAAAGAATTAAACTTTGAAAGATGAAAAGTGACATACTTGAGAGATAACTACACGTAGAATAAAAAGAATTACTAGAAATATAGTAAATATCCATCTTGAAATTACATGAGGAGTCCATATATCTAGATATCTCTGGTATATCTGCAACATAAGGTGTATTTATCTCATATTATATAACATAAAAATCCAAAAACTAGAAAATAAAATATTATACAGTGGCAGAAAAAAGTGCAAAGTTAAATTACAGCTAACTGCAAAACATTAAGTTTTTAAAATTAAAAGCAGTAGAAACTAAGCAAAATATAATTTATTATGAAACGTTATCAATATTTATTAGTGTGTACACAAACACACACACACACGCGTACGCATATATTTTCTTCTTGTTTTTATAACACTTAGGTCTAACACTATTTTGTAAAATACAGCAAGATATGAACCATAATAAATATATAAACTCTTAGATATATGGTAAATTGTTAATAAACCTGTTTTATTTTCCCTATTGCTTCCCAGACAACATTCCGTCTTCCTCGAGAGTTTAAATCCTCATCCTGCATCATTTTTTCTTACTGAAAGCAGATTTTATTATGTTTAAATCATATAACAAATGTTGTAACACACATGTAGTTTTATTTAGCTAGCTAAATAACTAATCAATAAATCATAAAATTTTATATTTCTCTCTTTTCCTCTTTCTTTCTTCTTTTTCATAATCAAATTTTATATCTCATAAGTGTATATTAACATCACTTTAAACACATATCACAATAATACTAAATGATTTCCATTTAGATAAAATATGTATAAATATTAGCAACTGAAATTGAGAATAAATTAAAAATTTACATATACATATATCCCTATTAATTAGCAATAAAACAATATATGCTAAGATACTAGAAAAAGACATCGAACAGCTCGTCTTGAAAAAGTTCAATTATCACGACATTCCGGTTCATGTGATTTCAAGGTTGTAGAGCGAACGAACAAACTCTACATATACGTATGCGTAAATCGTACAATCTTATTACACACTGGAAGATGAAAACGAAACTTTGTTTTCAGAGAATGTTTCACAATTTACGCGATATATTGTACATTGTTAATGAAAAGCGTCGGAAGTTGCAAGCAACATGACTGTGTAACTCTAACCTAGATCTTAGAATCTGAACGTTGACGAAGACTAAAATTGTTCAAAACTTGTACAAGATCATGTACCGTAATTATTTACCTGTCGATATTCGCCGTTTTCTCGCTACACGCGACACGCAACCTGCTGAGTAATTTGTTGGAAAAAACTAAAATATATACATATATATGTAACACGTCACAATATTTAGTGGTACATCGCATATATTTAATTAAACGTTCTGTGTGGTACTGTGTACAGTCTTACGCATAGATATATCAATTTTCTTCCTTATCATATGAACAATAAAAATAATGGTAACGCGATTACAGATAACGCCGCAGTGACCATGCAATTTCCGATATTTTTCAATTTTTTATATAGATATATCAAATATTCAAATAATAATAAACAAATCTTTTTGCACAAATTATTTTAATTTTTATTGCTCTTCACGCATTTTGTAAATGTGTGTTGGTAGATTTGTATCGATCGAATGATTACTTATCGACGGTAAAGTCGAACGTAAAGCCCGTTTTTTATTATAAACTTTCTACACAACAATATATAGCCATTTTACTACTTTTGTATAAAAATCTATTATAATTATAAACAGTAGGCGGAATATGTCACAAAAATGAGAAAACACGGTAAAACACCTCTCTTTATTAGTTCCTATATTAACCGTGGTCATTTTATAGCTCGATAGCGCGACACATCTTGAATTCCGACGTGAAGTTAGCTACTGACAGTCCATAAGTTTGTTCTTTTTTTACACTTGAGAACTGAACTCTGTAAAAAGTGTACATACACTAAGGCTGGATCCTCATGCAGACACCGGCGCTTTGACATCGAGCGTTGATTGGTGAAAAGAAAAAGTGATGAGAGTAAATGGCAAAAAACCGGCGCTAAAGCAACGGAGCTGTCACGAGGATTGACAGCTTTCATTGACCGTCGCTCAACATTTGAAACAACGCTTGAGCGCTGGTGCTACTGTCTTTTCAATGAGAGAAAGGTCCGCAGTCTGCGCATAGGGGTGGAATAGTGGGCAGAGTGGAGAGAGAGTTGCGTGCAGAAATGGCGAAACATTTGCTGACAGCCAATGATTGTAGAGTTAAGAGAGGGGCGATGCGCAGAACGGACGAATTTGCGTCGGTCCGCGGACCTTTCTCTCATTGAAAAGACATAGTAGTAACGGGCGTATTCCGTTTGACCACGGTACGATTGACCACAGTACGTTTGACCACGTTGCTGCGCCCCTTCTGCACCCTAATCTGTGTTACTA
>QVNW01000650.1:0-42289 GCA_014825475.1 Pseudomyrmex flavicornis | reverse complement strand
TAAACCATTAAACAATTAATGTATTAAGGCTCATGAAACTTTAACAAGTTAAGAAATATATCTTACACGGTCATTCGAGCCGATCGCAGCCGATCGAATGTATGTACATTCTTTTCTGTACACGTGATTGTTTGTACGAGAATTTGCAGCAAGTTTTCTTACAAGCGTACTGCATCCTGTATGCTTCCTCTGTTCATTAAATCTCATCGAGAGATTTTATCGTTTCACGTCACTCGCAAATTGTGAGATTTTAAATGTTAAATTCTGAAATATGTTTATATATATAATTCCGTTCTGATCCAGGCGTATTTATTTTAATTCATCTTTCGGACTCGGCTAACGCTCCGAAAATCTCGACGTAATAATGGAAAATCTTCGTACAAGGCATTATTATTTGGGTTACTGGTTTATGCAGAGGCTAACAACTGCATTAGGTTACCATGTTACGTCCCGTGACAGCCGCTTTTCATAGCCCCTGGCCGTCCCGCATCTCTAACAAATATAATTCACTGAATAAATATATGTAAATTGTATAATCGAATATATGTTGTGTTCTCTTTCATATGGAAGACATATGTATCAAACATATTCTAATTCTCTGCACTGCTTAACATCATTATGTGATAATCGCGATGAGAACATTTAGTTTTAGGCTATAGTATTTAAATATGTATTTATGATAACGCGTACTCTGAAAAAAAGTAGCCGTTTTGGTAATTGAATTTTGAAATTCGCTATCATATATATTTGAAAAAAAATTTTATCAAAATAAATATTACGTATTGACATACAGTTATATATTTCGTCTATTTTCAAAAATGCTGTGCCACTTTTAAATAGAATACATCCACTTTTTTTGTTCATTTTATTGCAAATAAGACTACTTTACGCAACGTTATATTGATCGTCTTCTATCTATATTATAAACACGTTTAATTTATTAAAAATATAGAGTAAAAAAGATTTCTATGAAAAATACCGTAATGTCAGAAATTATTACTAGGGAATTTCCCGATAAATTAGTTCCGTCATTCGCGCGCGTTATGTTATGGGACATTACGTCGATCCGTTACTTGCCGTAGTCGACCGAGACGCAGAGCAACGAGCTCATTTAATAAATAATTTCCAGTGTCTGTGTTCACTTCGGCCAGTTCGTTCATTCTTACGCCGGCGGTTCCAGTATCGATTTCTTGCGACTGTAAGAAATATAGACCACGTTCTGCGCGCGCGGTAAATTTTTAATCCGCAACGCCGTCGATGTCTAAATAAAGGAACTTTCTCCCCTTTTATGCAAAACTCTCGTAAGAAAGTTTTGTGACGTAAAGAAATGTATAAGACCGGAGCCAGGTTGTGAAGAATATACTCGCTCAATATTTATGCGTTAGTTAGGAGCTCCATGCCCGCTTGCTTTTTTTTCTTTCTTCTTATAACAGCGCTCCGTTAAACTTGTTGCTGAATTTGCCGGCCGATTGCCATTGTTACATATTATTTAGCAAACAACATTTAGACATTGAAAGCAAAAGTAAAATATAAATCAATATATTTCGACTAACGAGCAGTTTGTTGTAAAGCAATTCAACTTTCGAAAAAAATATACATTGTACATAGACTATTATAGCCGACACGTGGACATTCAATATATTCGAAGATCTTTATCCGATCTTGACAAGACGACAAATCACATCACGCGGCCATCAAAAGCCACCGGGATTGAATGCTTGATAATTCAAGACGCCGTTCTTAATGCGACGTTTTTCGGAGAAATCGCGTTAATCCACCCGTCTAAATTCGCGTCGTCGGCTTCTGACACCCAGCCAACAATATCAAGCACTTACGGTTTATAGAGTTAGCCTGTCGGCTGAGCGCATAATTACCAACCGGGGTGTAGAATCTCGCGTAATTTTCGGATGGTGAAAATTTCATGGCGAATACGTACTCCGCGCTGTCGTCGCGCGCAAGGCGTTTTAACGAAGCTGCGAGCTGTAGTCGTCCTTCACAAACGTCCCGTAAATTTGCAGCACGACGATGATTCGTGCTCCGCCTTCGTTGCGTCGAACTTGGCTGCGAGCGAGAAGAGATACGCGAAAGTGGTCGCTGTACAGCATCAGATATATGTTCGCCTTGCAAGGACGAGTGATGCACCAGCCTGGGCGGTAGACAGCAAAATCATTTGCCAATGTCTGGTTTGTAAATTATTACCAGCTACCCAGGAAAGACTAAGTCGCCCATTATTCTGTTAAACGCTTTGGAGAACGAGATTCATCCCCGAGTCGAAGAGACGTTGCTAAAAATATGTTACCTTAGCGAAGTTAAAAGTTTTTTCTTTCACACAGAAGCTTCTTCTACATTAAAAGTTTACAAAACAACACATTACAATTGAGTAATGACTCACGGAGAAACAATATGGTATTGAAAAATTTATTACATATACAATATAATTTTTTTATATTTATGCAGCCAGTTCAAATATTATTATTTTTTTTTTAATTTAAACTGTACCAGACACAAATATATTCACAACCAACATGTTTTTACATTGTAAATGTATATTATATGTATGATATATTTATACTATATGTATGAATACATTTGTGTCTAGTGCATTTTAAATTAAAAAAAGAATACTATGTAAACTAGCTTCATAAATATAAAAAGTTATATGCAGTAAATAAAAATTATATGTAGTAAATAATTACGCACGCCTACGCACGTACACACACACATACAGATATACATGAAATATCTCCTATGAAATATCTCCTTTATTCGAAATGCTGCTAATTACATGACCGCTCTGTGAAGCGAATTCTTTATTACCTCGCAGCGAATGAGTTATGTGTATAATCGTGCGTGCGGTCGTTTTACCGCGAATAAATATCCACGTATTCGCGCGCGTGAAAATATGCGATCTGTGCGAAAAGCTGGCAATTTTCCCAACATTTAAATAAGACCGGGCCGCGCAAACTGATAATAAGCAAAATTTGGTTCACACCTGATCAATTAATTAAAATATATAATATTAATCTTCTATTGTAATTCTAGTTTATTTCTTGAAAATAAGGTTTGTGAAAAATCTGCATTTTATATTATATGCGCGCGAATATACAAAACATTATTAGATTAGATTATTAGATTATTAGTCTATTCTTTTATTATTAAAAATTGTTATAATTATTAGGTAAAGTCTCTCTCTCTCTCTCTTTTTCTTTCTCTCTTTCTCTCTCTCTCTCTCTTTTATTCCTTTTTTCTTTGTTCTGTTTTCTTTTCTTCTTTTATGGGAGACGTTTCATATGTTTCGTTTTATGTAAAATTAAAAGCCGATAAATCATTCTCTCGCTCTATCTCTCTCGGCAGTATAATCCGTACTGTTTTCTACTGAACGAACTATTTTTTGGAAGGGCCCTCTCTTCTCTCGAAGAAACGTGCTGGGAGTTCCTGCGATTTCTTTGTTCGATTGATGTTCAATGCGAGAAATGTGACGGCCGATACTTCAACTTGGCTGCGATATTCCCAGGATAAATGTCGACGAAGATCGCAGACGAGTATTCGGGAGACAGATAGTCGGATGTCGATGCCCGTATTCTCGGTGGATTGTAGATTCCGTGAAATTTTGTGGCTATTCTCTTCGTGCTTATCTCTTTAATCAATTTGCGCGGCGTGTCGGTTTCGCATTTTCGTATAAGTATATTTTTCTTGCGATTATAAATGTTTTTCTTTTTTTTCTATAATAAAGCAACAGAAAATTTTATCTTAAAATCTATGCAGCGCTTGAAATTTAATAAATCCTGCCTCTTGTCTATCACGCGTGTCTCGGGAGTAAAAAGAGATCTCAGTTATCCAGAGTGACACTGCATCAGGCGCGGCGCGTCGAAAGGTTTTCGTTAGCTGGTTAGAGAAACTTCGCCAAAGAAAGTCCCGGGGCGAACTTTTAACGCTATATCGTATACGGGAAAGTTTCAACACGCCTACTTGCCATTCGTTCGCGAGACGAATCTTTCCCTTTTCCCGCTGCCGAATCCCTTTTTGCGAGAAAGTATCTTCTACGTGAGAAGTCGTTATAAACAAGGATTAAGGCTTTCGGACGCGTTGTATTTTTCGGCGTGTTCTTTTGTCAGATACATTTTTCGCATTCTCGCGCCGAATAAGTATTCGCAACCGCGAAAAGTCAAAAACAGTTGCACGCAAATATAAAAGTAAGGAAAATGAAACGCATTATTTGAAATAATATATATTTTTAATTATTTTTTAAGTTTTTATGAATATTAATTCAACGAAGTCTATATAAATGATTAAGTTTATTAGTTTTTATTTTTTATTGCGCTGGGACGCGCAAAATTTATGTATCATATAATGAAAATCTTTCTCTCTTTCTCTTTCTGCTCACGCAATATATATAAGTTTAATTCAATTGATAAATTCCATACGTGTCCAGCTCTTTGCATTCTACAAATATTTTGAAATTATATTCAATCAGCTGCTACGCTAATCGTCCGCGATTAAAGTCTGGCATTATAAGCTATTTGGTTAAATTTATTTTATTGGATATAACACATGCATTTGTTATTTTTGCTCTTGTAATAAAAAAAAAGAATAATACTTAAAAAGATTTATATCAAAGGTTGTAAATGTCAAGATATGAAAGCCGATTTTAACGCAAAATATAATTTTGATCGGTGAAATACACTTGCTATTGTATTGGGACGATTAAACAGGCGTGCGTAACACGGTAACGAAGATGCACTTAAACGCTTCCTTACACCTCTAATTCTAAACACGAGATAAACGTCTACTCTCAACGTAAAGAGATCCTGAGTGAACATTAAGCTCGCTTCGCACATTTCTTCAATTTGATTTTGCGTGACTGCGTCGTAATTACCTTCGAACAAGACCGAAGAAGAAGAGAGGAAAGAAGAAAAAGGAAAAAAATGTTGAGGAAGAAAGGAGATTATACATACTTAATGTCCACTGGAGTAAAAAAAACTCTTTAAACGAACACGAAATTTGAATGCGTCTAATGGTGATATAAAAATCTCTTTTGCCATAGAGCAAAAGAAGGAAAGAAACTATATTTATGATATCATCGATAATAAGAATCATTACGGAAAACAACAAGAACAGATAGACGTAGACAGAGACATGTTATGTAATCACAAATGCGCATAATTACACGCAACCTTTAATGATTAGCGCTATTACGAAGAAGAATTAGGCGTACGCCTCGGTAGAACGAGCCTACGTATATATAGCACGTTCTAATAGAGGGCGCACATATAAACGGCAGATAATAAGTCACTTACACGGATCCTGGACCAGGGGGTTGGCCGTACGCCAGTTCTATTCGCGCTTCGGTTGTTCCGATCTATTCTATACGGCGCACGTCACACGCATGACGCTCTTAACTAAATTATGGACAAAGTAGTGCGATTTCCTAGGTTAAAGGGGCATTCACAAAGTTTCGGTGCATGCCCTGCGTGTCTGCTGCCGAAGGGCCAACTATCCGGTAGTACCTGTTATTTTGCAGAATTTATAAAAACTGCGACGTAATTATTTTGGAACAAACATTTCCCAAAATAATGAAATACACAAAAAGAGATATCGGAAATTGTCTAATATATTGGTAAAACTTTGTAGTCTTTTTATTTCATAAAGTTATAGAAACTTCTTTAAAATTATCTATTTTGATTTTCCTCGAAGTACGATTATATCATAACGAAGAAATTAACGCGTTTGCTAGTTTCGCGCAGTTATACATGATGGCAGTAAAGTAAATCGTGCAAAACATCCTTCGCTACGTATCGTACCCCGTGTCAGCAACGAGTGACGGACGTTACAGCACGCCGTGTTGAAAATTGCGAACGTCCCCCACGGTGCAGTTAGCATCGTACACAACTCTCGATATGAAACTGCAGAATTACGTTCGCCGGCATTAGTCGACCGTTTTCTATTGTGAGCCGAAGCTCCAATTTATTTATTATTTTATTGGATGTATCGACAGATATACGTTAACGGAATTATTATAAAGCAATTATTACACGACTATTAACGCGCAAGAATGACACATACATTTTCCTGAATGTTCTACAAAAAACTCATATTCTGTGTGATTTATTTTTTATAGACAAGTTCTTAACTATCTATGTTTATATTAAACTAGTTCACTCATTGATTTTTATTGACAGAATATCGATATCATTCCTTAATGGAAGATTTACAGCAAATATGAGCCAAATCTCCAATCTATAAGTTTCGCTTCAGATACGATCCATATTTAAAACAAGACTACGCTTAAAATGGACATTGAAATTATAGATTCGTTGAATTGTTACTCACTGTCTTGCTGAATTTCACTCTGGTAGCTCTGTTTCTCACTCTGTCAATAACATATTAGTCGAGATAAAGCTATTTGCGGATACGTTGAATCAAATTTTTGCCAACAATCAGATGTCACATTCGAATGTATCAGAGTGAATTAAATTTTAAATCGTTGCACAAAGGATAGTTGAAAAGACAGGTTTGCGCGATTTTGCTTTTTCGGTCAGAAGTTTTTTTCACGTTTTGGTGGCCGACGCATTTGAATTTTTATAGCTGATAGATTGACAGACGAATTAACTGACAGTATCGACGTCGTCATTGTTTTGCAAAAGAGACGCGCACGGCCGATTGATTAAAAGCAAAACCCTTGTGGATTTTGTTTTAAGAGCGTACTATTTAACCATTAAACATAATGAAAACTACATAAATATGTTTTCTAATAGCTAAATTACACAAGTCAAATAACTTGTTTTTTGAGAATTCTTCAATTTTCTCAAGAATTACCTTTTTCCTGGCAGAAAAAAAACAGCTAGGCTGTTGATCGATTGCAACATTCGAAATAAGAATCTTTTCGACGTTTTCCACACATCGACTGGCCAGAAGAATATGAACGATCTGATATTAAACTGGACGAAAATTCGGAAATGTAACCGGATAATTGAGATAGACACGAGAGAGGGACATGCGCTGACATAATTACTGTCAGTGCCCGATTTGCCGAGATAATTTCGTGATACGTGTCCTGGCAAGGATAATTCTATAATGCTCGGCTCTCGGGCAGCGTAAATCTGAAAAATTCGCGGCCGATGATTAAAGAACGGAGGCGATAATGAAAGGCAACATGGAAATTTTGTTCGAACGTTGAACATGTATAGCGGCTTAATTATTTAACAAATATGTCACCAGGTCTGACAACTTCTAATTATGTCACCCATGATGTCGTATATTTCTTTACATGTCGCGTTAACATGTGCTTTTTAATTAGCGTAAAACTTATAGCCAAAATTTCGCGCGCGTAAAAACCAGTGGCTGATAAATAGAATGCATCTTGCAATGGTAAGTATTATTTTTATTCTATTACAAAAACTAAACTAATTAACTATATTATAAAATACAAAACAATAAATTTAAAAAAAAGTTGTTTTTTGTTACCAACACAAAGTCAAGATAAAAGAAATCCGTAAAAATCCATATTTAGCTGGATTGAAACTTGGTTACTATAGTTCTGCACAGACCAGCTGAATTATAAAGTCGCTTGAAATATTGTTCTCTTTTTATATTTTCATATATTTTACTTTGTTAACACAAAGATCGTAAGATGTAAAGTGAGAACTTATACGCGTGAAAAATAAACAAACTATAGAAATGGAAAATTTTACTCCGATTACCTATTACATTTTTGCGTTCAAAAAGTTTCGAAAATCGCCTTGTGCGACGTTTTCAAGTAACATCGAAGAGAATTTTTCAATCTCCTCAATCCGGATATGTAATGCACTTTCCCGACACCCAGAATGTCGACCGGCCGTGCCACAGAACTCGATGCAATATAAGAATTTCTAGAATTTGTACAATTTTTTAATGCTCATACCGCGCTTCCTGTTCGGAGCAGGTTTCTTACTTCGACAAAATTTGAATGGCATGACTTCATATAGAGAAGGACACGCTACTTTTAAAATATATTAGAAAGCTATATTCCTCTTTTGAAAAGAATACTCTTGCAATTTTAGTCATTCGTATTACCATCGCGTCATAATAATGATGGATTAGACGTAATCCATCGTTACGCTAATTGTAACAGTTTAAGTTAGACACATTAGAACTCTTTTTTGTATAAAATTTATCTGCAATAGATAAGTGTAATTTTAGATACACAATGCAATTGAGAAAAATTAAAAACTGGCAATTATCTTTCGCTTCCTATCGCATTATCAATGCAAATTCCTCGCGTATCGATATCGTAGAACGCGTAGATTTTTACGCGAGAGCGTATTAACTATTTTTGCACTGCACTGACATACCGGTTAAATCTGGATTATTATTTCGGCGTCAAAAAAGGCCATTTAGTCATGAAATTCGATTTACTATGGCGCACAGGCAGATTCGATAGAAAATGAACAGTGAAAGGTTATTATTCTATATACGTCACGCATATCGTATATCAAATTGCTTTCTTCGACACTTTCAAGTGCAAAACAAAGCGATTTAATGATTTACAAAGAGAAATAAAAAGTAATTGTTGTAATATATAAGCCATGGTTGTTTTTCATTCAATGTGATTACTTTTATTCAATATTGTTTAGTTTTGTTTATATTACGAATTACTTTACTTTATAAGTAAATTTTTATTATGTAAACGCACAAAACATTGTTCAAATAATTGTATCTTTGATAATAACTATTGATTATTACATTTAAAAATAATATAGATTATGTATGTTCCTTTTTCTCTTTCTTTTTTTATCTTTTTTTTCTCTTTTTCTATTAAAGGAAGATATAAACAAATATACAAACGTATGAGATTAAAGTTGTTATATTATTGAAACCACCGGTTTTTAGCAAAACCGCTTTTTTTGCACTTCTCATCCTTCCTCGTATAAATCGGCGGGAAGCTGTGGCTAGTCAGGAAGCAACGGAATTTCTGATCGTCCGCTATGCAGGATATGAGCAGATAGCAAAGTATTCTTTTTCAGTTTTAACCTTCATAATTCGGAAGAGCGATACATACAGATCCTCTGTGCCCCATTAATAGAAATAAATGGCACAGATGTACATTATTTTGAATAACCCATATTCGACCGTCGCGTGTTTTTATCATCGTAATTTTCAATACATTCGTTTTCATTTTACGCGTAGATTGAAAATTTCTCACTAAACGAAATTTACAGTGTGTATGTTTTGCAGCAGATTTTTACACACACATTTTTGTAAGAAATAAATCAAATTCTCTTTCAATAAAAAAAATTTAATAACGAAATTAAGTGTATTTAATGACATTTGGTTCTCCTATTTTCTGGAATCGATTACATTTTCAATCACAACTCGGTGAAATCACCGATAATGATTTTCCCGACGGAGAATTATTACGGAGAAGTACGAAGTTATACGCGTTATCGCGGCTCGGTAGGAGTCGTTTTAGCCGCGAAATTCGATTTAGCGCGGGCAAGCGATGGAGGAAACCGCCGGAAAACGAACACCGAGACCGACTTTGCCACGGATGGTGTCCAGTGTCCTTGCTCCTTCAGTACAACACCGAGGGGATGCTCAGGATGCTGCTGCGGCTCGCCGCGTGAGGCGACAGAATTTCGCGGCGGTTAGCGAGACGTGGGACGGTGTATGGGGTTACACTGCGATCCCTCTTTCAGTCAGCTCTGTCCGCGTGTACTCACCCTCTGTAATTATCTACTGCCCCGTAATTTTCTTTAATCACAGAAGCCCGCGGCGTTCTGCGCTCGCTTTGACAGTCGCGCGTCGAAAGGATTTGGTCGCGCGCGCCGCGCTGGCCAAACACATTTGCGATATTCACCGGTGGACAAAGACCTTCCGACGAGAGATGCGAAGTGTGTGTGTGTGTACTGCGGTACCGGAAGTGCGAATACCGGAGCAGGCAAAGCGACGCGAAAATTCAGCCGAAGGATGAAAACAGGCAAACGTGAAAAAGAAGCGAATAGACGCAAAGCGACAAATACGGCAAAAAGGGAAAGAAAGTGAGGATACAGATAAATTGACTTTTGCATGTCTACATTCTAAAATAGAAGATACTGAATAATGTTATAAAAAGACGGCTGCAGATATTTTGTTAAATAATTTTGATAAATTGTCTACATTATTGCGATACATGTATTTACATATTTTATAGGGATATAAGGAATTCTTTACAATGTCAGATAATTAAATAATGATCTAGTTAGACAAAAAGCTATGGAAGTAATGGATAGAGAGCGTATTTTGAGAAAGAACACTTTGTTGAATAACAGTATGAAAGTGAGAAAAAAGAGACGAAAACTATGAAAGATGACAAAACCGAGAAAAACAACGAGAGAAGTCCGACAGTCGACAAGAAGAAGATCTCTGGAAGAACGAAGAGAATGAGATGGTGCGATAGAAAGGACACGAAAACCACAGACATTATGACATATGGACTTTCCAGCGTTGTATTCAGATATGCCGCAATTGAAGAAACCATCTAACGACAGAAACTTCTATTCGACGCTTCGTCGTCTTGATAACGTTTTCTAATTTGCTCTAAGTTTACGCCGAGCTCTACGAAAGGATCCGTACAGAAACTCGAAGAATCTGTTTCTTTTTCTTTCTTACGATGCGCATTAAACTGGATTTACGTAAGATGTTTTTCCCTCTTTGGTCAATCGACGACCGATTGCCATCGGCTAGGCTACTCTAATTTGTCGCGAACACATAAAAGAAATAAGAAAGATATTGCGTTGCAATCACGTCGATTTGGTAATAATTAAATTTATTTATTTGTTGTTTTTTTATATTTATTGCTATTTAGAATATAAAAAACTCGTGTCGCAAAAAGCTTGCAAATTATAAGCAATTTGGTAAGTGATAGTTTCATATTCAAGGTAGAGAATAACCGACAAATAGCACGAATAATAATATCGGATGTAGAGTCGTTGCAACGTTAATCCCATTTGCTCGAAACACGAAGTGCATCGATGACATCTGCGTACTACTGTTGTACGGCCGGATTGCTGCTGCAGCAACAGTCTCTGCACAGCGCCGGAACAGCACGATTATCCGGCACGCCTAACGTCATCCGCTTTCTGGAGCCACAAGTTCCTGCAATAGAATGACGCACGCGGCGCTTTCCACTCTCGGATCCTTGAGTTGTATCGAGCCGCGCTTGCGAGCGACGTCCGCGAACAAAAAACTGAGAGTTTTCATGTAAATGTATTTCGAGATAGATACGTGCAGGTAAGATTTTCTTCACATGCGATATATCATAGCAATGCGATCTACGGAAATATGTCCGCGACAAGCACGGCTTGATGACTTCTTTTCAAAATTTTATATTTTCTCATTTAATTTTGACCTTTAATTGACCATTTAATATCACATTTCTTATTATTTTTTTTTTTTTGAACAAATAGAGACATTCATAAAATGATTTTACATATGTGTTATGTTATGAAATCAAATACGTCTGCACCAAGATATCATATGAGATTTTTGCATTGTTGATTTGTATGGACAAGTTGCGCGGAATATATCAGTTTGTCTTCAGCAAAATCACTTTGATCGTAATTTAGCAAGAACCATGTTTTACGGACAAACCGCGCAAATATACTCCAGCAATTTATGCAATTCCGATAACCGTTGCGATGAATACTATGAAGTTTCGTAAAGACCGCGGACATAAAAGCCGCGATAAACGGAGAATTGTAGAGGTTCATTGTAAACTGCTACAAGTTTCGTTGCCTCGCTTTGCCGCAACGATAGTCGCACAATTCTCGTTCTCTGTTGCTCGTAAGTTTCAAAGACCCGACATGGCGGCAGGTCCGCGTGTTTCGCGTCCAGCCAATTTTGGAAACATATACCGTACGAGTAGCGGAATCGCAGTGTACCCCGATTCCGAATCTCCTTTCCGCGATCCAAGTGTGTAACGGCAACGGTATTACGCAAGTCCTCGACAAAAATATACAACTACTACCTGACTTGTCTCTCGCTCTCTTGCATCTTGTTTTTACCGAGCGCACGTGGTTTCTCGCAAATTTCATGATATACTGAGCCGCTTCCTCTGGCTAAGGAAACTAATTAGCATCACTCCGAGATCCCAGCAGTAACTGTACACAAGGTTAATCAGACCTCAAAGTATTACATGTGCCGACTTAGTGCCAAGTTCTCGCCTAACCACGTTTTCCTGTTGCCGGAAACGCCGTGGTTGAAAAAAGTAGCCAGCGCACGGGGCAATGAGGGATGGAATATTATTACATAAGAACGTGAGAAGTACTTGTGCTTTGGTAAATCTACAAAAACAATAACGTTTAAAATAATAAAAAAAAAAAAACAAAAAACATTTGCGCTGAAAAATTCGAAATTGAAACTCACAAATATTAATTTCGCGCGGCAAATAATTTAATATAATTTTTTATTCAATTCGATAAAAGATGTACTTACAAACGAGAAAATAAGAAATAGGACTATGATGGGCGCGCGATAGAACCCGAATAACGAAGTCACATTCCGGAAGACGACGCCGATAATATGAATCCGAAGTTCTCCGATTTCGCCGTGCCGGGTTCTTCTCTTCTTCTTCCTTCTCTCTCTCTCTCTTTCTCTTTCTTTCTCTTTCCTTCTGCGGTCTACATCACAAAAGCGCGCGTACAAGCGCCCGCATGACTGGTGAAGCGCACCGACAGTGCGTGCGCGATTCTCTTCGAGAGTCTCAATCTTGCACGAAAGAAGCCGCGTTAATTAACAACCGCGGCTCGATCGCGATACCGCTCGTCGAACTATAAAGATAACGACGCGCGTCGCGAGTTCCTCCGGTAAATGACTGCAAGGGTGGGTGTTGCAACCCCTGTCTTCATCGTCATCATGGCGTCGTCGTCGTCGTGCAGTGTCGCGGCGCCGTATCCGACAAAGTCTCGCGACACCGGCTGGCTGTCGGGGATGTCGGTCGTTGTTGTTGTTGTTATCTCGAGCTGTTTCCTGGTAATTGTCTTCCCTCTTAGGCAGCCCGGGACCGGGCTCGTTATCTGGTGAATAATTCAATAAACTGCCGTCGAGTTTGTAAAGCGAAAATTTCACGGTTTTAGGGGCAAAGAGCGAGGCAAGGAGGAAGAGATGTTCTGTTTGATGCGACCGACTTTTGACTTCGTTCACAATCTCCGATTCGTCGCCGTCAACAGTGGAAAGCTGCGACTTTCTCGACAGGAGAAAAGCTTGTCGAAATTACTTGCATGAGATAGCTGTGTGTGAATTATCTCGTTATTACATATTCCTTCTCATTAAAATTATCTCTTTTATGTATGTATACGACCTCTTATGTATATGTATCAGTGAAATATTTTACTCAAATAATTTATTGCTATTATCTTACAAACAAGTTGTTCAGAATCGATCACTTTTAAACTCGATGCTAAATAGTTTCGTAAATATCCACTAGTACACATAATTATGCGCTAAAACGAGCGTATTTTGCGCAAAACCGAGACTATTATAAACAATATTTGAGACATCCGATACAGCAGACAACACACTTGATGTACTTTGTCGCGCACTTGAAAAGCAGGTGTGCGCCTCGATACACATAATTCAAAATATAATACACTCGATAAGAGAGACAAAATGACACGGAAGCGAATGCGTCCCGATCACTCAACAAAAATGCAATTTGCGTTCGCGTCGACTCGCGATTTTGTTCAAAGCGCGTCGTGCGCGAATAAATCGCGCGTTTATCCGCCGTAATTACACCTCTGATGCGCGTGTAGATATTTTCCGGCCAATATTCTCTCGATAAATATTTCGCGGCGGCCGCGTCGCGCAATCGCCCGAGAGAATTGCGTCACTAACAAACATTATTTATTTTTCCCTACGCGAACGAATCTTTTCGTAAAATACATACCTCGAGTGCGACTGCCGAGCGCTCACGGTCTGTGTAACCACTGAATAACGGATCTGTTTCTGGCAACTGTTGAATATTCAATGAAATAATTTGTTTCGTTCTGTCCTCGTTCTTTTTCCAACGCGGCGGTGCGCCGCGAAACCAATCATAAATTGTACCGCGGCTGTTAGCGGGACGACGAGCCGAGAGTACGTCGACGACTCAGTCAAGACACTTCCGCTGCGGCGAAATAATTAGATCGCTATGAATAAAATCGTGGTTCCGGTCGCGGCTATATTACTGATTGCAAATGAATAGCTCTTACAAATTTCATCTACGAATTTCTTGTCCGACCGAGGCTGGATTTTTCCTTAGCGACATGTTATCACAGAGCGGTTATTTTTCAATATTAGAAACAAGCTTAGCTACAAATTAAAAATGCTTTTTATCTTACTGCTTTACATTAAAAAAAAATTATGTACGTACTAGTCACTTTGATCTGGAATGCGCGTTTTAAAATATCACGCGTTTTTCTGTAACTAAAAGTAACTAAAACACTTATGTCAACGAAAAGTATGAAAAGGAAACTTGAGAGCCTGACGATCTTAAATGTTAAAGTCGTTAACGACGCTAGCTGTGTTACATAAAGTGTTCTCTCCACGCCCTTCGCTTTGCTTGTAAGTAAAGTATATAATATGTTCCTTTTTCTTTTTAGACAAGGTGCAATCTGCTTTCATCTTTTGCGGAACATATTTACCATACAAAAACGATAATTTGTGCGTAGCAAAATTAATCTTAAAATACTCGACTTATTCGCTTTTTCATTGCTTAATTCTTTGAAAAACACTTTTCTCTAAAAACCTATTCTTTCAAAGCTGATAATAGTTTATCTTTACTTTAAACTGACATTCTGAGTCTTTTTTCTAGTAAATTGAGCAAATTTCACATGTGCAATGAAAGTACTGATTAGTCATTATACTCAAAGATGTAGACTTTACATACGTGATCACAAGTGAGAAGGCCGTCAAAACTACTATTTTGATCGAATACAATGTCAAACTTCATTTATCAAAATCCGTGCGGAAGGTATCTAGCGGAACATAGAGATATCCGACGGAACGCAAGTTGCGTTTAGGAAATCTCGCGACCAGGGATTAGAACACGAAACGATTTATTATAACGAGTATTGCTTGTCGCGACTGGGAGTCACGGATCTCCTCAAGTAATACTTTGCAAAGTAAGGAGACGCAGATTGGAGATTAGCGCGACAAAATTAATAGGCCGCGGCCTGACAGGAGAATGCTGCTATCCACCTGGGACCGCGTCCCCAGAACAAGTCTTTCCCAGAACGTATACACGACTTAAATAAGAGCGCGCGAGGATGGGAGAAAGGAGGGAGGAGATGATTTTTAAATAATTTCACGCGCGCGTCCTCCCGTTTGTGAAACAAAGCGAGCGGTGAATCATTATTATAAGCCGACATCGACGTCGTGAAACTATCGACCGTCTTGCGCGCCGCTGCCGATGTAAATCAACTATATCGCGATATAATTAATGATACAACTTGGAAAATTTCCTAGGCTCGAGACAAAAGTAAGCAAACCTCCCGCGGCTCTTCTTTTTTTTTACCTTCGCCGCGAAATCATCAATCTTTTTCCGTTTCCGGCCTTCACGCGCGCTTGCGGTTCTGTCGATCAATTCTAAAACACGTTTATGCCCTGGTAATGTTCTTATCGATCTCGAAAAATCCATGCAAATATATAATAAAAGTGCGGAGAATTAATGCTAGCTCTACTAAACACGCTTTACCTTATGATAAACTTATTAAGTTCGTTAATTGGTAATACGTAAGAAATTAAACACACTTTTCTTTTCCTACTTCTTTCTTTCTCTTTTCTTTTTTCTATCGAAATCGACGCGCGATGCTGATTAACGAGACTCGTCGAAGAAAGTGAACTTCGTCCATTGTGTCGCGGCATCAATGAGCTCTCCTCGATCATTTTCTTTCAGTTCTCGAGTGAGTCCTTTTCTTTAGGTTTGCGCTTGCCGTTCTCACTTTGCTCACCGGACTCTCAATTCCGACTGTGCATTCGTCTCCCGGATATTCTGACTCCGTCGCGTCAATCGATAACTTCCGATTATTCTCTAATCTGGGAAGAGAAAAGAAAATGCCTTTTCTGCATTTTGTGTCACTTGTTTAAAAACCTAATTCAATGAAAGCGGACGATGAGTAGAGGTTTTGCACAATTAAATGATTTATTGCATTTTTTAAAGAAAAATTTGTATAAATATAAAAAATGTCGATGTAAATATTTTGATTTATTATTTGTCAGTGCGAACGATGATTTTTAAGGTAACGATATTGTAATTGCTTGTACAGCGAAGAGCGTAATTATATTGCTAATATAGTGTACGTCATTATCGATAATATCGTAGTTGTAAACAACGAGCCTCTCTTCGTAACTGAAGCACGGATATTGCGTACGCTAAACAATAACTTAAACTTCAAACCATCAAATTTCTATAGAAAATTGAAATATAAAAAAGTCTACTTTTGTTTTCACAAATTATTGTAAATGTAATGCAAAAGTAAGCATACTTTAAATAATGTTTAAAGACTGAACAACATTGACAGTATTTCAAATGTATATCAGCTAAAATTTAACAAGCTCGTTGATGTTACGTCGATAATCTTTAACGTAATGAAAGAACGCGCGGGCACGGACGCGTAAAAATTGCTGAGCACGAGGTGATTCTTGTCGGTGCAGTGAGTTTAGTAATTGTTCATTCTCTCTGCATGATTGCTATCGAGTAGAAAGGCGACAGCAACTCGATGCGTCACATGATAACAAGTAGACAAGAGAAATAAAATCGTCCGCACGAGTTTCATCTGTCGTCGCAATTTGCAAATAAAATATTTTTCGCTCCGAAGCAATATAAAGAAGAGAAGGTTTTCTTGGCATAAGTAAACACTATTACAGTTAAGATCAAAATAATTGAATTGCAGTCTTTGTTTAAATAATAGCTAATATATTTGATACATGTATAGCTAAGAATTATATAATATTTACTAATTTCTTATACAATATTTACTAATGCATAAATGATATTAAAATATATATCTTCAATTTTGTTTAAAAGTATATATTATCGAAGGTAGTTTATTCCAATTACTTGTAATTTAATCTTTTCTACTCTTGTAATATTATAACGTTTTACATCAATACACTATCTGGAAGAAATAAACTATCTCTTTCTTAATCGGGAATGACACCGTTGCAGCGATGTTAACGCGCACATCTCCACATTATAATAATGTTGTATAAATACAGAATGATATTAAAACTGGCGTAAATTTCCGGAGGAGAGTTTTGCCTTTGCCGATGCAATCCTGAGACGGCATGTTGGTGAAAAGTCTAAACAAATATTTGCCACGTACTGGCCAACCTACTATATTTGCATGTGCGAGGAGGCGTGCGCGTAGGCGAGGATATATTGGTTTACCTACTGAAATATTCGGCCGTCTGTCAGCTAGTGTAAATCTCATTCATAATAATGATGACATTGCGTATATATCTTCTTTTTCTTTCCCTTATTTCTCTTTCCTTCCTTCTTGACGGATTGTCCTTCTTAGTAGTTGATGCCGATTCTATCCAACACTAACAATTTAAGTTTTATTCTTTTTTTTTTTGTATATTTTCTGTATATTCTTTTTTTTTACGAGCGTATGGAATTGTGACCATTAAAAATTTCTATGTTGAGATAAGTTTTATTCTTTCACCGGGTTACGAAGTGCTTCACAGTCGTGTCATTTTTCGTTACCTGTATCGAAATAGGTCGCCCTCAAGAAGTACTCCGAGAACGGTAAGGTATCGCATAACTCAGGATTACTTTCCTTCGCGCACAAACGAAATCGTCTTATCACCAAGCGCTGGTTCACTTTTACTAGCAAGAACGACGTTGAATTCGCACACGTATACGCGGTTGAATTTGCGTGACTTTGTCAGAAACGAAGTTTTAAAGTAGTATTACCAAATATATATCTATATAAGTAAGTATATATTTATAGCTGTAAGAAGTTTACGGTAGATTATATATTAAGTATTGAATATAGAAGAGTATTATATTCGCACATTTTGCGAAATTTTGTATCTTTGCAGTTGTTTTCTTTTTTTCTCATTTTTTTCAAAAAGTGTTAGATATCGTTATCGACAGCTGGATTATTCATTACGATCGATTTTATTAATTAAAATGCTATGTCCAGATATGAGAAGTCATATCTGTTTGAGAAGTGGGCATATCACAAGCGGTCAGCATACCAATTGGAAAGAAAAGAAGGTCGAGATGCAATTTATCGTGTCAGTCGTGACAGCCAATCGACATTCGATTATCATCGCGTCAATACATAGAAATAGATTGTACAGAGTCAGGTTTTTCTTATTCTTAAAGTTTTTCATTTTTTATAAACTTACAGAAAAATAGTTTTTTGTTTTATATACATCATTTGAAAACTTTGACTTTTTACAAGAGTTTTAATATCTAATTCATCACGTCAATCTCTGAGAGTTTCGCGTAGAATTTGCAGCGAGACTCGTATGAACGAGTAGAAAGATAATTTTCGTCGGACAAACAACAATGAGATGGAAATTTGAAAGATGGACCTCATTGATAGATGAAACATTCTCTTGGTAATAATCGTCCGCGTCTCAACGTGTTCCACTCGCTAAAGTTAATCAAACTCCAAGAGTAAGAAAAGAATTTGCGAGTGTGAAACGACTGCACGTCAAATGCGGTCCGATATCATTAAAACGACCATTGTGTTTCATCTGTTATTGCGACGTTTATTGATGATTTATATTAAAGTTTCGATGTAAAATATTACAAACTCTCACACAAAAATATCGATTTTTATTTCTTCACAATGGAAAAAGATGAAATCACAGATATCGCGTTTATTAATAAATATGCGTACTGATGAATAGAAGAAGCGTGCTACTTGCACAATTATATAATGAGAAAGAAATTGAATCATCTATTTTATAATCACAAAATAGTACGATGAATATTTGATTATTGAATACCAAAAAACTCTCGAAAGCATATTGATCATTGTGAACTGCTTTACATATTGTTACAATTTTTTGTTTAAATAACATAGTTTCTTGAGTATTTTTGTAAAATTGCATATCAGTGTGAAAGTATAAAATCATCATATTTTCTTTATTGAATTACATAAGAATTATTATTTTTAACTTTTCTCGATAAATTAAAGATGATAAGAAACTTTAACTAGAGTTCAACATATGTACTTATCAAAAGACATTTTGAAAAAAATGGTTGTAACGTTAGAATTGTGTACATTTTATATATCTATATAGATATGTCCTAAAAACTGTCGTTTAAAGTTCTAGGTATTCTTACAGGTTAATCAAATCGGAAAAAGTGAGCCGAGAATTCGCATACGTGTCGTTGGAAAAGCGTCAAACTCGTCGCATGCGTAACATCAAGAAAAGAAGAAGGGTCTAGATGCAATTTGCTACCGTCGACCGTGACGACCGTGCCAAACGACGATTGTCGGACGCGCGAGAACTATCCTTCTATATAAAAGAGAACATACATAAAAAGAAGAGAAAGAAAAACGTAAAAAAACCATCATGAAAAAAGAGGATTGATCAGAGCTGAAACTGAGAGAGAAAGAGAGAGAAAGAGAGAGTGAAAAATAGAGAGGCAGGGAACGGCTTACGTGCACTTTCACGGCGAAGGACCTAAACAAAGTCCAGCGCGCATTACTTTACGAGCGTGGAAGAACGTGATCCATCTCGCCGTTAATGCGACGCGAAGCGTTCCCATAAAAAGCCTCGTGATCTCTCCTTTCGCCACCTGAGCAGAGTATCTGGCTAATCCAAGTGAAGGTGAAGAAGAGATTCGACGACGTCGCAAAGCCGCGACGTCGAAAATAAACGCTGTGCGAATCTTCACAGTGAGTTACGTGCTTTGTGTATCTGTTGATCTGTCAACAAATTTAGTGTCGGACAATGTCGGATAATAGTTTCGGCGAAACTTAATCTTCAAGATAAAACAAAAGAAACAAAGAAACGAAATTTTTCTGAACTATGTGACTTTTTGAATAATTCACTTTAATATGTTCAAGATAATACGCTTCTTTCAACGAAAACTTATTGAATAGCAAGAACATTATGCAATGTGTACTGGATTATTCACAAATCTTAATTAAACATTCCCGGTGTCAGTTGGAAGACTCGATCGAGATTATTAGTTCTAGTTGTTGCGAGCACGCCAATTGTTAGCATTTCCGGTCGATGCCTCGAAGGGAAATTCCACGGAGTGTACGCTATAAGGGAAACTATGTGCGTAGAATTTCGTGAATTTCCAGGTCTATGAGATAATCATCTTATGAGTTGCCCCGAAGAATCGATGAACGCGAAACAATATTATTGCTCGATGCTATTAAAAATATTTTGAAACTCTTGTATGAAAAAATATTAATATAATTAAGTTATTTTAAAGAATTGATACGTACATAAGACACACTTATTTTAAGAAGTAAAAATAAAAGATCTACTTTTTTGAAAAATAGATATAAGAGCTATAACAAATTCGATTTTATGCACAGAAAGAGACAAGTGATTACAAAATTCAAATTAGTAAGTACATGAAAGACAATCCGATTAGTAGATACAGTATATATACAATGTTTATTTTTTTTTAATGCTTATCTTATATACCGTCAATATTGGACTAACAGCTGGACGAGGAGATGTCTCTTTTTTCTCGCGGAATCGAATATACATATGAAGATTACCACACATATCGATCTGCGTTACAAACGTAACGTACAATAACCCGGAATGATTGGCCGTATGGCAGAGATTAAAGTCGTGCAAATACAAGTTCGATATCCAATTTCCTCGCCGTGCATCATAGAAAAATCGATCGCAAAATTGGATCCCGTCTCGCGAACAATAGTTGTAACGTAAGCATGGCGAGAGGTGCGTCAAATGGTGCTGGCGAAGCAGCATATCTTATTAGAAACAAATATTCATGTCACATAGCTGGCGCCGGCTGGTGCCAAGTGTTTGACTGTTACCCTACGCCGCACGTGCGTGAGAGACCGGGCGCGCGAACCCGACATATCTACCTCGTGTTTCAAACAAGTTTGAAATAATATCGAACGAATTTTTCCATTGTAGCCGCTTTTAAACTCTTGCCGCCTTCTTTTCTCTCTCTCTTACCACCGTAATCCACTAGCGTGTCGAAATCCAAATAACCAACCGCAGCGTATGTGCGTTCTCTATAAACATATTTTTAAAGCTCCTTCGCAAAATTTTGTATCTCTGACACGAATATTTGGAAGTAACGTGTTTCCTGTGCTGAAGTATATGTGATATGAATCGCGTTCCTCAAACGTCCATCGATCGATAACGTCATACCAATATCGATGACTGCATCTCATGATCGATTTCTTGAATATCATTTAATTTTTGTACTTTTATATGTTTTGTTTATTTTTTTCCATTAATACTCTAGGTATTTCAAAATTTTGAATTTTCCTCTAAATTCTTTCTAAGACTATAAAGCATTGACACTAAACAAATTGATCGTTCGCTAATCTCGACGTGAGATTCCATTACGTTCGGAAAAGTATCGTAAAACATATTACTTACCTTGATAAGAAAGAAGATCTCTTCCAGATTAACGAACGAAAGTTTCGAGAGCGCTCTCGGTTCCCGCGATTGAGAAGGAATTCACGCCCCGGATCCCTTTGTCGATTTGCAAAGATCCCTCGAGTTCTTTTTCCGCTTGACTTTACGCGCGCGCGAAAGCACGTACACTCAATATTAAATTCCAGAAGTACATTGAATTATCAATACGTGCATTCAAGACAGAATGCACAATGTGGAGATATTTTACTAGAAATAATGTGTCATGTCATCTCAGCTGATTACTTGTGACTCTAGACCTACGGCAAAAATTAGTTCAATTTTAGATGCTCATTGTCAGTTACAAAAAATCTTTCGTTTTTAGGCAACTCTAAAATGTTTACAGAATTTTGATAAAAAAAATAAATCACACTTTTGATTTATTATACACGCTAAATACAAAACTTACATAATCAAAGCGTGATTATATATTCAGGTAAATGTATAAAATAATAAGATTTTTTTTTTTAATTATATTATTTCTATAAAAGTACAATATATTGTGTATCATAACAAAAAGAACAGAATAACGTCAATAACGTACACATAAGGATTTATTGATAACTTCATATGCAACACGAAGCTTCGTTCTTTATTTCGCCGTGATATTTTTTGGTTACAATATGTTCACAATTATTTACAGAATTACTTCGCCGCTATCTTCTTACACGACTATATTTATACAATCTGCGTCACTCGTCGACGCTTTAATTAACCTTTCGCTCTCGCCGGAGAACGATCGATCGCATACGTATAGTTATATAAAATTATGCGAGTTTTATACACACCGCGCACCAGGCAAAAAAAAAATATACCAAAATCATACCGAAACGCTACAACTTCGCGAAAATTCTGTTTATACAGGAAGATAGCTCTTTTACGCGCTGATACACATTGTCAACAACCAAACGTTCGTACCAGTAGTTTATCTCACTTGCAAGATAATACTTGCACGATGCTGTGGGTTTTTTATAGCACGTGGACCAATTGTTCCATTCAACATACAACGCAGCAACTATGTTGTTTTAATGTACAAGTTAAATCGACTTTGCACTCGTGAACAACGACACTGCAATTTATTTTAGCCTCATGAACACTCATCAAGAAGCGCATAAGCGCACGTTAATCGGAAGATTCTTAAAGCATATTTTTGTCTCGCGAGGTCTCTTGTCAAGACCTAATCCTTAGAATATATCCTTGTATTATAAACCGAATCAAGGAACATCTTCCGCATTTCATCAGTTTGTTTTTTTTTATTATCTTACAAAGGTACATAGTATACATAAGTTCCTCTGAGATGTTTATAGAGTGAATCTCCTAAAGCTTAGCTGCGCCGGAAAAAAAGGGAATGTAAAGTGAGAAGTTATATTTATATATATATTTCTTAAAAAAGAGTAAAGTATCATTCTTTTTGTGCGCGCATCATGCATACCGCTAACAATATTTCACTTTTATTTGAAAGTTTTGTTTTTCCTGTATTGTCTGATGTGGCAGTCTGGTAAGGTAACTGGAAGCGCGAGAGGAGAAATGAGGAGTCGCACCGGACAACGACAGTGACGTGCAGCTGCCAAATAACCGTCAGTGGTAACTTGTACGACGAGAGATACGTGTCTTTGGGATTTCGAGGGCTACTCGAGGGCGACCGTAGGTATCCCGTTACGTGGAAAATTCATTGTGGTGGCTCTCACACACGGGAATGTTTTCCCCGGGCGACATCCATAATACATTTTGCTTCCCGAGAAACTATACTTCGATACTGACCCCGTCACCGAAACTCAAAGATAAAAGTCGAAAAATAAGCGCGGAATCGAATTATTCGGTTAGGAATATGAAAGAAGCAAATATCCATATATCTTCGCAACGTATCCGTTACGGCTAACAACTACGAGGTTCCGGAAAAAGAGACTTTTTTATAACAGTATTTTTGTTTAATAAAAAAGATGTGATATAATTTACGACTCGATAAACGCAAGGAAACTAACAGCAGGATATGTTGCAAAACACTAAATAAAAAAAAGCATAAAAAAGATAAGCGCCGATGTATCAACAAAACAAAAAATAAAGATTTCTAAACTATCTTTATCTAAAAATAATTTATGGAAATATCAATCCACGAATAAAGCAAAAAAAAGCTAAAACTAAAAAATTTATATTAGAGAATTAAAATAGCATCAAATTGTCTCTTTCCATGTAAATGCTAAAAAGAACAATTCAAAAAGACAATAATTCACACAGAAAAAAGAGGAAGTTGTTAATTCTCTTTCTTCTAGAAAGATTCTTGAAACTTTACACCAGTTTAATCGACCTACTTAAGATTCATTCGAAACAAACTTCTCGAAACTATTCGATCGTGTCACAGAAAAATCTGAAAATTACCCGGCAATTAAAACGCTTCAATATATCAATGTTCGAGGCATTGAATTAAAAGAAGATATATTGACAGAGGATATATTGTGCAAGATACCTTAATGAAAAATAAAACTGTGATTTAAAACGTATAATATATCTCGTAATTCACAAACAGATGAAATTCGGAGAGCAACCGATGTTGTAATATTCGTCGTGTTTTTTGTTGCAACGTGCAGCATGCACTTGTGAAACTACCTATATCTTTCGTCTCGAAACAACGAAACGAACGGACTGCGAGGAGTGCGATAAACCAACCGCCGTGCAAGTCAGCGCGCGGGCGTACGTAACTATCCGCGTTTCTCTGTACCTATATACCGCACCCCGACGACGGGCTTACACGTCGTACCTCTCGGAACTTTAATAAGCGTAACCGGCGAGGATTAAGCAAAACGGCCGAGGGGGACCAAAATCTACGAGCGGCCATACCCAGAGACGGCCGGTGCAAAGAGGTACGCTCTCTGCAACTATAGCTGTAACTTTACAGAGACGACTTCACACCGTAGTTCAAACGGACTGGTAAGCCCGTTTGGAAGTCGTACGAAGGAGTCGTCGGCGTCGTAAGGCATCGCGACAACGATGACGACGACGACGACAACGACGAGAATGGAAATGGAAGAGAGGACGACAGAAGAGGTGTGCAGCACCTCTAGCGAATCGTGAAATCTTCTCTTCACTTTGGCAACTTCCGCCTGGTTCGATGGGTCGGGTATCTCACGCGGTCGTTCACGGGCACCAAGAGCCGCGGCGGATAATAATACCGCACAATTACCCGGTGGATGCTGCCCGAGTTCGCGAAAGAAGGGAAATAAAATCAGCATAAAGCGAGAGAGCCGCCAAATGGCGCGGCACGGCGGCGGGCCTTTTAATGAAAGCGATGGCGGCGGGAGTGGCGGCAAGAGACGGAAGGGTGGAAACGCGGCGGTGGCCCTTAAATTAATTCACGATGAATTACGTCCGCACCAGCTGCGCGGGCAGTTGTGTTTATTTATGGAGGAACTAAGATCTTCTTCCAGTCCTTAAAGGCGGATTCGCCCTTATAATTTCTCATCGTGACCGAGAGAGACGGACCCGCCTCTCTTTCGTTCCTCACCGTCGTGTCATAGAAAGAGAGACGATAATCGTTCCGGAATGAAGATTCCCTTCGACGAAATAAGAGGGAACACGCTCGGCCCGGACTGAGTCGACGTCGCAAACGAGCGCGATTTGGCAAGGGAAAAAACTCGCAATTTTTTCTCTCGCCTTTTTTTTTGGTTACTATGAAAGAGAGGGAGAGCGACCATTCATTGACTCTCGTGAGGACGCTTGAGGTTCGCTTCGCGCGAGTGGCGTTTTTTTGTGACTGCCCATTTCGACGTGAGCTGTAGTGACGAATGTGGCACGTTCGCATATTATATCGAAAGCGCAAAGAGCCATTGATTAATTGAAGAGCTCGTTGCAAGCGACAAGTTTATCAGATGTGATAATTTAGCGGAATCTCGTGAAACGAGATTAAAAAAACGATTTAAAAAACACACACACACACACATATATATAACAGTTTTGGAAATTCTCTTAATTCAAATTGTATTTATTTTGTTATATAATTTAAAACAATGCTAGCTTAAACAATGTATCCATCTCGTTATTGAAAGTTTTTTTCATTGCCATCGTTATTTCGAAACTATGTGTACGATCTACGGCATAGAAACTTTGTTATAGTTTACTTTGAAATTCGATAGGATAGTGAAAGGATTAACTTTCCCTTCGTGTTTTGCGTGACAAAAAACAGTCGGTATTTAAGAGAGTAATTAAGTGTGACTAGAGCTGTCGCAAAGGACAAATCGATCGAGAAACACAAGAATGAAAATAGATTTGAGATTGGGCACGTACGGTACCTCTTGCGCGAGAGAGCTGTCGGCGAGTTCCGAAAACGAACCGCGAAGCGTAACGAGACGCAATTTTAGTCGCCATAAAACTCCAAAACCGAGTGGTTCGTGCTCGATTTATTTAGCAAGTGAATAGGATATTGTCGTAGCGAGCGGTGCGTGGCAATCTATGCAAACGATTTTATTATCTTTCCACGACCGTACCAGCTGTATTTTGTGGATCTGCGCCCGAGAATGACGGAAATTCACAAACGAAGCTGGAATTAACTTTAACACGCCATTATGTTACAACGTTCGTTGTTGTGTAGGTCTAATTAGAAATACTTCTGTGAAAACCGAACATCAAAAAGTAAAAGGACTGGATAAAACTCCGACGTAATTAAAAAGTCTATCGATACGAAACATAAGCATTGTTATTCAAATATAAAAATATAATTAGTATCTTGTCTCTCTCTCTCTCTCTCTCTCTCTCTCTTTCTCTCTTTCTTTTTCTCTCACTTACACACATTCTTTCTCTCACATATGCACGTTTATTTGAAGCACTCGCGTCAGAAAGAGAATCGCCGCTGTAATATATCGAACATTTATTTAGTTGTTTCGCTCACACCGAACACGATCAAACATCGGTACTTAATTGCAAGACGTGCGCTAATTAAAAATTTTTATCGATGTTCAACACGTTTTGATTGAGTTGCTCTTATAAATTTTCATGACAATGTTTATTTAAACACAATATAGATCTTTATAAATAAGTTTTCATTATATTATCTGTTTAATCTTTCGCTTTAAACAAAAAGAAAATCTTTCAAGAAAGGGGAGATTTGCTAAGTTTAAATCGAGAGCCGTATGATCAATAGTTGCTGCAAAAAATGAAATTCTCAAGTAACTATTCTGTGAATATCGTTCGTTTTTATTTTAACCAAAAACTTTTAATATCAAAAACCGTTCTCAAAAGCAAAACTCTGAACAATCATTGAAAATAACTCTTCACCGCTATCGGGCCGTTTTGATATCGAGAATCGCATTCGGAAAGTAGGAAATAAACGTTCTTTAAAAGTCTTACTTAATGTTGACTGAGGTATTACTGTTTGAAGAGCTATTGCTGGAAGTGCCTTAAAAAGATTCTCGAGTGAACAATATAATCTGCAAAAAAAAGAAAGCACACATCTTTACCAAAGAAAAGACAGATCCGATCGCACATCTCTGTGATCGTGGCGGAAGTGGCGAACAACTTCAAACCGCTCGTCCGCGATCGATTGGTCCGAAATCAGGAGTGTCCACATGGAGGCGGACGCAATACGGCGTCTTGGCTAGTTCCGAGCCAAACTCGTTTAAAGCTTTCGATGCTCTTTAAATCGCGACATACATATTCTATCACATCGGCGTGATCACGGGAGCTATCTATCTACGGAATGCTACGCCGCTCGCACGCGATTTAAGGGGGAGCGTAGCGGAAGGATGAGGAGGAAGGTGGCACGAACGTATTAGTTACCCTGACGTGTTAGTATGCACATATATACGCGTGCGAGCGTGCCCGTATATAATACACGTACATATATACATATCACGCAGATTTATTGCCGCCGAAAATGCGAAGTTACGAGCAGTCTTCGGCTCTCTGATCCGCGCGACTATCATCGTGAGATATATATATACATATACACACACACATACACATATACATATATAATGTGTATATATATATATTTTTTTTTCTCCTTTGTTGTTTTATTCATTTATATCTGCTCTTCGACCTCTACCGCTTCGTTGTCATTTTTTCTACCATTTGCGTCCATCAATGTTTTTTTGTTATATAATATTAATTAGTTTTGGACACTTATTTGCAGGGCGTATCTTAATCAAATATTTAATTTGACGAAGTAACATTCACCGTAACAGAAATAAAACAAACTAAAGTACACTGGATTTAATTCTCAAATTTAATTAACTTCGTCACTCACCGGTTGATCTCTTGGTCCGACTATCAAGCAACAATCAAGATACGCCCCGCGCGATCTTCAATCTCTAGTTTATCTCTTCCGCGAGCTTGCAATCCATTGATTAGGTCTACGAATTACAAATAAGCCACTCAGGGAAGACGATACGTCGTCGTCAACGGCGGCGACTTAAGCTCATTCAAAGTTGTTTTTTGCCACGTAGAATCGAGTAAGGTACTGAATAGTAAATGAAGATTTCCGGGCGTTTCTTCTTGCTGAGTGCCAGACATAAAATTTGTAAAGTGTCGCACAATACGTTTTGTGTGATACTTTCTCGCTAATCAGTTTAAATTGAAAAAGTTCACGCCCGAAGAGCATTAAGAAAAACCTATCTTAAATTTAATAGAAATAAATTTGAATTTTTGATCATCGCACGCGATTAGTGATTGCATATAAAACATTGAAAGAATTAAATTTATGTCGTTGCCAAAATTGCGTGATGACGATTGACATGCGATAACAACGAGTGTTTCGACTCAGTTCTTTTTTTAGAATTTTTTTAATCTTTTCCGTATCTCACCACCACCACCATCTTCGGCAAACAGAGATCACTGGCACTAGCGATGACAGAACAACAGATAGAACCTGTGGATAAGAATCACCGGCCGAACTGACGACGTTGACCGAGGGTCGTTTTTTGCCGATCGTGGAGAACGGCGTGACGAGCGGATAACCCATGTGGCCGTGAACCGTGTTGTCCACTGTCGGCGACTTGTTCTCTGTTTTGTCGTACTCCGCCGAGCCGTACACCGCCTCGTCTTCTTCGTCATAGAACGGCGCCGAAGTCTTCGTTTGCATCTTCTCCGAGCCGGATATTTCTGGAACAGCGAGAAAAAAAGGCACGGTTTCGATGAAGAGCAGAAACAAACCCTATTAGAAAAATGCTACTAAGAATTTTACTCTTGTATTGCTTCCGAAAATAACGTTGCAAATTTATTGGCGCCTATCCAAAAATTCTGACGCTTACACTACAAACTTTCTCCATTGGGAGTTTGATCCCTAAATAAAGGAAAATAGGTCAGGCCTTTAGCAGTAAAGGACGCATGGAGATAAAGATAAGAAAACTTTATATACACACACATACATGCATGTTGTTCTCAAGTAGAGAATTTAATATCGGGAATGGACATGTGCGTGTATATTGTACATATACAATGTGGTTCGGAAAGTTTCTATTAAACTTTATAGAAGAGTATTTTCTTGATGAGTTTCCAGAAAATTGTCCCTTGTTGTAAAAAGATCGATAGGACTATCTATTTTAAGCGAATTTTAAATTCTCGTCTTTACGAAAGGATTCTAAGCATCGAGAGATGTGAATGAAGGTGAAGCCATTTTTTGTATTGTCATCACCTTTAAATTCGTGTACGTAAATATGTCGCTCTTATGTCCACCGCACCGGATGGAGACATCGCTCTCTCGAAATCGATGGGTCGATAACACGCGACGATTTACGGATGCGCGAAATGGAGATGTACTGCGCTCACCTCATACCTTATCTTCTCACTCTTTCCATCTTCCTCTCACTTTGGGAGAGCTGCGAGCCAGCCGAGAAATTCGACGTTGCGCGAAACGATGAGGATTGACCGAAAGGCGTCTGTCGTGATATAGAGATAAATCCTCCAAGGTTTTGTCCGCAAAGTGACGATGCTTGTAAAACGTGAAGCGTGTTTGTCGTGTAGAAAGAGGAAACTTTATATCCTATAGTTCATCGCAGAGGAAAAGAAGCGCGTAGATTTATACGCGCGAATTTCAAGTAAACAGTTTGAATGCTGGGATGTGTCAGTATCAACAACTCGTTAACCTTGTAATCCGTTGCAGTAACAATAAGTAGGAATAATAGGTCTCGCGCGCGAGAGCAAAGTTTACTTCTTATTCCGTGCTGATAGCTTGCAAGATACGGTGTGTAACGACGCGCGACAAAAAGTCGTTTTCACGCTTGGTAAGTCGTTCATCGCGAGAAGTCGAGGACTTTATGTCATCCGAATGCATTTAGGATCGTTTCGCGGCTGCGTATTGATGCGCATTGATGTGCTCTAAAAGCATATTTTTTTTATGAAACATTTTTTTTTATGACATACAGTCTTTGGCTTTTTCGAATAAAAGCACATCAATAGATGGTATCTCGCGGTGAAGATATAAAGAGAAGCGCTATTGTTTTAAAAATAATAATATTGTAGATCGCGGGTATGCGAAAAATTAATCTCGGCACTATAATTCATTTATGGTGTGCAATGTAAACCGTCGATCTCTCCTGTGTAATTATCTGCAGATCTATTCGCAAGTTTTATTTCACGGTACGAATCTTAATCCCTAGTGTTCCGAGGTAACCATTCAAAAGAAAAAGAGGGTAGAGAGTAAGTCTGAAAAATCGGGATTATCCGCAAATGTACACGTGCATTGAAACGAAATGCAACGTGGATAACACAATTCTCTCCCCCAGTTTCGACTGCGTTTCGTCGAGTAATCGAATTAAGTATTCTTTATGGGCTTCCCGGGAAAACTTCGTTTGATAACGGTCAAAAACGCACTGTGTACTCACCGTATAATCGAATACTGCTCTCGACCTCGCCGAGGGAATTTTTGGCCGCGCACCGGTACGTTCCCACGTCGTGTTTCTGCAGATTCCGGATGGTGAGAGTCATCCGGACTTCGAACGGCGACTTGATCTGTGTCTGTACGTCGTGCGTGACGCTGGATAGTATCATCGCACCTTCAGAAAGACAAAGTGAAGATCATGGTTGATTATTTTGATTCCGATAGAGAGAAAAAACGTTTACTTCTCGTCGTTATGTTTTTCTCGAGTTCGCCTCCAACATTTTTATAAATTGCAGTGCAATAACGATATAGAAAAAAAACATTTATTTATTACAGTTTTACACGAAAGGATGTAAGAGAGTTAATGTTTCATATGCCAAAGAAAAGAGATTGAAATTAGAAACAGATTTTATTTTTCTAAGTATAACAGAATTATTCAAATATTTGAATTCAGATCCTTGCTCCAAATCCTTGCTTCCAATACTTTGAATGTTCTAACAATAGCACTAAAATATTACAATTAGAATCTAAAGCGTTTTTTGTCACGAATATTTTTAGCATCGATAAATATGCGTTTATTGAATCATTTCAGTCGAAATCAAAGATATTTTCATTTGTCGCGCGCAGTAAATACTTAAATAGCTGAAGGCAAGAAGTTATAACTCTTGACATAAGTAAGACGTCTCGCCGTTTCCTGCTACGCTTTCTTATTACACGTTGAAACAGTTGCGTATAATGGGAAACAAGTGAAAGGTATCTTCCACGCGAGATGAAATTGCATACGAGTGCATTGGGGCGGGGAACTCTCTTCGGCTGAGCGTGTGTTAAACTGAGAGGACGTCTGGCTCTTCTGCGAGGCAAAATTCACCGCGGAAATATTTCCGCGAGTCTGGATAAGTAGTATTCTCTCTTATATCTATTCCATAAAGTTTTCTTGAGAAAGATATTTCGCGAACTGAAGTTATTACACGTTGTTAAGATATGTCGCTGGTTGAAACATTGCATCATTCACAATATATTAAAATAATTGTATCTTTTGTTTATTTAGTTTACGCTAAAAATAGTTTTTTGTATATATTTAAAGAAAAGTTATGTACGCTTCGATATGCAAGTTTTTGTACAAAGAGATACAGGTATAACGAATCTCTTTGCATTGTTGCTTATTCATACAAGCTTAGAACATGTTTCCAATTATATGAGTAAGTTTCTCGAAGCTGACGACACGGGAATACAACGACACGCCTGGTATCGGAATCGCCTAAACTAAAGTACGGTCCATAATCGGATTTGTCTTGCCAGAGTAATTAACGTTTGAGCATTTCTCCGCTAGTTACAGTCGGTAATTAGTTAACAAACCAATCGCTGTAACGGACTGTACTTGTGGCAAACAGTGTGGCAGCTAAAACTGCAACTATTTTGCTCAAACGTAGCTGTGCAAATGTATGATAATTTTATTTGCGATTTATGTTACGATGAAATGTAAACAGTACAAAAGTTTCGTATTTACTTTACCAGTAAACAATAAAATTAATGTGTTGATAGAAAAAAATAAGAAATTGAATTGTTAATACAATTTGCTATACAGAAATATCTGAGAATATATATGTATACATGTATTAGCATTATATTATAATATTTTACTCTTTACTCTTTTGTCAAAACTTAAAAAAAAAAAAAAAAAAAAAAAAAATTGTATGAAATTATACTTATTGTAAGTTTTCTTATGTAATTTATAAATATTACATGTTTGCATTATTCGATATTTAGCGTATCAAAAGCATTTTCTTTGAATAACCAAATATTGCATACCCGTAGGGTCCTTGACCCAGTAGTTAATCGATTTCGGAGACGCCTCAACGAAACATTCGAGTACTACGTCGGTCCCCAAGGGCGCCCCGACCAGCTGATTGGGTACGTGAATCACCGGCGGGACTGTAAACCGAAATCAGAAGATATAGTGAATTTCTACGTGCGCAGAACATAGGAATCGAAGTACACGATATCCGTTCGATATCGGTTCGAACGGTAATCACTATTACTCACAATGAACATTGATGGAAATACGTTTGCTGACCGCGGGCGGAATCCCGTTGCTGGCGATGCACAGATAGACTCCCATGTCGGTCCTCGAGATTTTCGTCAATTTCAATTCTTCGCCGGAAACTTCAGACACGGAAGTTACTGCGCGATTGTAAGAACAAGAACATTCAACATATTTAGGACATACCTAGAATCTAGCTATTTAGCATATGAAAATTTATATCCATAGAACAATATGTTAATACACATGTGCGTATATTAATTCGTAATATTCTAGTTTAGCAAAACTTCTAATAATCAGTAAAAATTAATAGTCAGTGTAAGCACGTTCGATTTTTTTAGTATAAAGATATTTTCTGAAAATTATAATTAAGAGAGATATTTTTTATATTAAGAGAGATATTTTTTATATTATAGAGAAAATATAGGTATACTCTAGTTGACAACTTATTGTATCTCCGGTTATTATTATGTAATGCACAACAACCATTAATATAGATGAACAGGAAAAGAACGTAAAGTGAATAACCCGATACAAAAGCGACAGTCGATAATCAATAAAACGACAAACGCGCCTTTAATAATATTATATTCACGCTAATTATGCTTTCCCAATATTTTATTATGAAGCATGTTACGCATGTTGCATTTTTACATGTTACCTTTTGCGTTCCACGTTTTTAATACGGAATTGTTAATCACACAATTTATTCATATATTTTATGATTGTAACAGAATACTGAAAAATGTGTTAAAATATAAAATTGACACGCTCAGATTTGTGTGAATTGTTGTTAAAAACTATTCTATAAAAGTTAGAGTTGAAAATGAGATATATCACTCATTCTTGAATACACTCTTGAATATATTCAAATACAAACAACGAAGTGGCGTACATGGGTAAGATGAGCGCGGGCAATTTGTTGCACCTGTAGCTGTTCCTTACCGCGAAATATCGCAAGCAAACGCACGGAACCATCTTCACCTGCGGCCTTGTTACGTTACGTCGTAGTTTAGCTCACAAAAACATTGATTTTCCCAAAGATCTTGAGACGTGCCCGTGTTTTCCATCTCGCGAATTAATTACACAGAACCGACGTAAGTGTCTCTCTGTGTTTTGCTTGCGTCCTTCGTTGCGTTGGAAACTTAACTGAAGCACTATGAACTCCCGAACAACACGCGACTCGACGTTCTTCACTCAGTGAAAGCCGATGTCTTTTAAAAGTAATTTTCTTATTGCTCTCTTTGCTCGCGGATTATTAATTTTTTCCGAAAAGAATATTGAATCGCCGGAAATTATAAATAAAACATTCCAATACAAATTAAAATCATACATTTGAAAGAGAAATATAGTTTTGGAGAACCATGTTCCACGTTTAAATTTGACAATTTTGTGTTTTTTTTATTTTCTTTCATTTTTCACTTGCTTAGTTTTCTATCCTAACGTTCGAATATAAATGTGTGCGCTACGTGCTAATTGAATCATTGTGATCGTGAGACTAATGCAAACTTTTCCTGCATGACTCCGATAATCACTGCGATTGTAGTACCGACAATAAGCCGCCGAGTCGGATTGCTTGCAGAGATCGCGCTTGGCATGTGCTGCAGCGTGGCGTGTGTATCCTTGCCACGGACCGCGACAGTACAGCGAAATTTGCCTGCTATTAGTAACACCACGCTGAAGTGAATACTAAATACGTCGTTTAGCCGGAACCGGCGCGACGAGGGCAAGACGGTTCGCTTCTCGTTGTATCCGACCATTTTACGACTGCTATCGTTTCCGTTACGGAATATGCAAGAATTGTATTATATTTCAGAAAGTCAAGAATAAAAGCATCGATTTGTTTCTTTAACTGAAGCAAATCTAAGTTTGGTAATTCCTAAGGATAGTTTATCTCAATAATGAAAATATTCGATCACATGTCACAACTCGACTACCAAACTTTGACAAATAAAACTCGAAAAGTAACTTTAATCTCTCGCAATATATAATACGAGCATATAAATTACAAGAGAACTTCTCAATGAAATTAGACGCGCGCGTTGTAGGTAATTGGTCTGATATTAGACGTGGTGAAATTGTGAATATTAACGGTCGGCGGAACGACGACAGCCGTTCATTCAACCGAAGCCGCGGTCGAAGGCATCATCATCGCGGAGCATCATCACTCCTCAATTCTCTGAATCGGTTTCCGGCTGAAATTTGTCTTAAAGTCCGGAAGCGCGATTCGTAATGAAGAAATTTGAACACTAACGAGATCGCGCGGAACGCGCGCGTCTCTTACGGAAAACATAATTGTACATTTGGCGTTCTATATATCGGTAAAACGACTGTGCGGCGCGCGGGCGTGTCATCTATATTAAATCTTACCCTGAGACTTCTGGTTCGGGGTGCTTCCTGCAAATGGCTCCCGAATTATAATGTTCTTGCCGTCTTCTCGGCGCCAAGATACGCGCGGCGGGGGTACGCCTCTCGCCCGGCACGTTAACTTCACCTGTACGTGTTATGAAACCGGAATTATAAAGAGAAGCGAGTTCGTTATTGCACTCCACTAATGCCGTGCTTCATCCAAATATATTTGGTGGAATAAAGGAGAGCGAGACGCGCGCGCACGGCCTCCGTCGCTATGTAAAACACGTACGCGCGAGGACGCTTGTCCGGAACAATGGCGGCATGGCACGGATACTCGAGCGGAAAACGAATCTATGGTCGCGAAATATCCAGTCCCAACGCCGCGATGTGCCGAGGGATTTTCATCGGAGAGAAGAGGGAGAGGAGAGAGAAGGTTACTTGTATTCTGTTGCTCTAGCGCGGTCAATTTTTATCATACTTCCTCGAATTCTCGTTAACGGATGTTCGATTTAACGATGTTTTTCGCTTTTGGACAGCTTCAATAATCGAGCGATCTCGAACTATTTTTAGACAAACAAAGCTGGACGTCGATTGCGTCGTTCGGCGATCTCTAAAAATGTGTCAATAGTGTGTTTCCGCGTTAAAATCTATCAATTATGAATATCGGTCTAGTTCTCATCAGTTACAGAATTATGGATATATATTCGAAATGAACGAGAGTTCACACAACGAGTTCATTTCTCCCGACGAATTGCGAAACACGTACCGCGAAATGAATATCTGCGTGTCTCTACAATAGAAAATATAAGCGGCATGTTGACAATTAACGACACGATACATGTCGCAGAATACTCTACCGTCTGTTGGATCACGCTCTACTGACACGCTTGCAATATCTGACGTTTATATATATGGGAACATCATGTTATGAAATGTAATGGAAGTTATTGCATATCATTGTAATTCGGAAGGAATGTACACAATTCCTACACACAATATTAAACATTCTTTGGAAAATATCGTTTCGGAAGAATTTGAGTAAAATTTGCGAAAAGAATATCTTGCCTTCCGCCAGATTCAAAAAATCTTATCAATTTTGAATCGAGACTGAGATCAGATATTTTAAGCGTGATATCGCTATTATTCCATATTATATTGATATTTATTGAAATTAATTCAAATAGCAGAGTAAAAACATCGCTTTGCGCAACGGAGTTCCATAAAAAATCTGCATTCGGAGTTTTCAGTTTTTTGAAATTTTCACGAGAGAATTCGAGTAACACACAGGAGGCGCGCAACGTTAATAACAACAACACACAACTGTTATGGTTCGTCGAAATTACTTATTTATCTTGATAGATTCAGTTTGTTTCTGTCAGGAAACGAATTCACAAACCTCCGAATGTTGTCGATTAAAATTTCAATTTTTTATCAACTTTACCTATAGCATTTATTTTGTGAAACAAAAATTCCAGCATTTTTTTAACAATAGCGCAAAGGACTAACAGCCATGTTTCGAAACTATCGCCCGTATAACATCTCTATTGTTACTGGATATTGCGTATTGTATTGATTAAAGTTGTTCAAATGAAGAGCAAATACATATCATACACCAGAGAACCATGATGTGCGATTTCATTACAATAACAAAAGTAGCGCGATACGATACTTAGACGCATGTCCCGGCAATCTTGTCAAAAGAAATGGAAAGTGCCTTATACGAGCTGACAGCAGTATTATTTTCAGTACGCCAACCGCGGCAGCTTATAATAGGAGAAGGACTCGTGCGATGTGCCCGGTATAATTTCAAAGTTTAAAATGGCCCACGTTGGCTCCGCATGCAGAGCTGTCGCCTCTTCGTAAAAGCGTCCTGTCAGACATTCTGAGAGAAGCGCAATATTCTTTACTCGAGCGACACCGTCGGCCATGCGCGCGGAAAAACGCGAGGATGAGATGAAGTATTCGCGCAAATTGCACGGCTGCCACGGAATATGAATTGTGAGCAACAGGTCACTTATTTTCACTGATGGCTTACTTACAGCATCCAGTCCAAGCACCGCTTGTAACGCGCGTATGTCGCGATCGCATTTCCGTAATTATTTTTCGAATTATTGAAGTAAACAAATTACTTGCAACTTTTACAATAAAAATCTAAAATTGCAAGTACATGTAACACGCAGTGTTAAATTTTTTTAAAAGAATAATACATAATCAATGAATGACAACGCCTTCTTTTACTTTTCGTAATAATGAGTACAATAATAATAATTCAAATTTAAGTTGTTAATAATAAACGTACAGTTTTAATAAGAATTACAAGTTGGCTTCATGACAATGTAATGGCGAAGCCTCTCTTGGGGGGCAACAGGTGTTGCAAGCTGTAGTCACGCGGAATCGTTTGCTATGAAATTATAATAAAGTGTACAGCAAAATTATTTTTAGTTTATTATAGTAAAAAAAAAAAAGAATCAAATATATTTACAAGTAATGTATATTTAATTTGATTTAAGCATCTTGGCGGTAATACCAATCTCGTGGTTAAGACGTTAATGACGACAAATAGGCGAAGTTGCAAGTTATTTGTGAGCTCGGCCGTTCCGAATAGTGCATTGCACTCGTGGTGTATTGCAATACACCGCGTTCTCCAATATAGATTTCTCCAGCATGAATCACGCGGAATAACGTTGGCCTGATAATTTACTACACACGTAAATCAGCCTACATTTGTAAGTAATAAACCTTCGTTTATTCATGACAGTTTCTGCGCGGAGTAAATTATTTAACGACCTTCGGTCTAGTCGCGCGCTGTGGAGCATCTTTCTTCCTGGCATATTTATTCGTGAATTTATTCCCGCCAGAACGAGCGAATTCTTCGATTAAATCGAAAGTTAACTATTTATAAAATGCAATATTTGATCTAAATTAACGCTACTTTCTAAATTATATAATAATGTAACAAAATTTTAATAAAAACCTAAATGAAGAAAGATATTTACCTGGCTGTTCTCGCCCACCATTACGTCGCCCGATGTAGCTTCAGAATCGAAATCAGGTGGTTCAACAATTGACAGCATACCTGTCTGAAGGAAAACAGATGATTTAGGATTAGCAGTAACTTAGAACGTGAAAATATCAGAGAGTTTACGCAGATTTTTTTTATTAACAATCTTTATTTTATACTAATTTACACTTTTCTCTAACAAGTTTATTTCGATTTTGTAATGAAATACATCTACTTTAAATACAGTGCAATCATTTAAACGCAAACGTTGGTTCACATGGTTTGGCTTCATTTGAAGTTAAATGTTTCTAAATTGGCTTCGCGAATTTTAATTAACGCATAATTAATGCAATGATGACTCGAAGAAGAATGCAATATATACGAGGCAGCTATGGCTCCAATTATGTTTCTAACTTCAATTATGTCTCCGCCTCGCACAAAAAATCGTAATACACGACGCGCGGAGAGCATATTTTTTTCCATTAATATAATACGACATCGCGCATGTGGCGCGTCCGACGTGCAGCGTTGATAACAACAAGCGAATCAGAACGATGACATACAGCTCGCTTTATTTCCCTCGTCACAGCGCACAGAGCGTCCGTAGAGATAGCGTTTGAAATGGTCCGGTATATTCGCGGCAGATATAAATAAAAATGCAAAACTAATGAAAACAAGCGTAAGCCATATATAGTTCGCTTAATTTTGAGCAACTGGAAGAAAATGTGATAATGTGATGTAATAAACGACTCACAGCAAAAATTAATTCGTCGTTTTACACATATGGTCTTCTTCTTCGTAAATTAGTGGACTACAAAGTGCAGCCATAAGACAGGTGGATAACACGAGCGTTCCTAAATCTCGAGTGCTTGTTCTATATACTTTAGCTCGGATGCTACTAACATATTATGGCTGTGCAACGCAGCGCTGGCATTGCCAGTGTGGATGCCGGTGTGTGTCGTAGGTTATTCGTTAATTAACGGCGCACAGTAGCGTCAAACATCATAACTAACAGTAAGCACAATCATTATTATTCCCTGCGACGTTTAACAATCGTACACGTGAGTTATATAATCGAAAATTGTCAATATAATTCACATATGCGCGTTTTGCCAACATAATTTGCGCAGATAAGTATAAAAAGAGAATTTTTACGCTTCAAAATTACGTTATAAATTTTAATTGAATATTGATCAGCATACATTATAATTTACACACTTGCTGTTATTAATATGAAAATATTTTTGACAATGTAATAATAAAGAAGAATTAAACACTTTGCTCCTGATAATAACTTCAAATATTATATAACGCAATAAATTCCCAAATTATATATAGCGAAGAGCAACAGAATTTATTTATAATTCTGATGAATGCAAGGATGTAGCTCTTCATTTTAGAATGCCGGAATGTAAATTATAAACACACACTCTCATGTTCAGCGCCAACGCCCGATACCATCGAAATACTCGATTTGCAGCGCGTTTTCCTGCAAGGTGTAAAATAATCCGCCAACGAAACAAAGCGCTACGCAGTAACTATACGCACGCGACGCTTATCAGTGCGCGCACGAAGGCGCTATCACGTTATAATTCTCGCTCGAGAAGACAGCGGCGGAATCGTGGAAGAGGATCAACCTCGAACGTCTGCGTCGGGGAACTTTTGCGGTCGTACGTCAAGCCACGAGACGCGTCGTCAGTGCGCGAATACAAGGATCCGTCTCGTTTGCTCTTCTCTATCTCGTATCCTCCCTCACGTGTGTTTCTTCTTCCCTCTCTACGATTCTCCTCGTTTCACCCGCGATTTAAAGCCGAAGCCCCTTTACGACAACGACGTCGTCGCTCTCGCGTCCTCGTAAGACGCGCGGAGATGCGAGGTGTGCGCGCAATTACGAGGGTGTAATCCACGCCACGACGAAACTTCAATCGTTATAACCGAGTTGTCTGGCAAGCCGCTGCTGTGCCGCTCGAGAACAGCCTCGACGAATGCAAACTGCGTATCTACCTATCTACCTACCCTACCACGAGCGATGATGAGCGCGGCGCGAGACACGTGCCCGAGCGCGTAAATTCGTACGTGTCGCCACTGAATTATGAAACTCTCTGTCTGCACACTCGCGCGTCGTAAATTAATTATTACGCGTCTGCGAATGACTGTATCAGCTCGCCGCGGTGAATGAATGCGTATCTCGTCGATCAACTGACCATTTCCAACGATAATCGCAGCCTTAAATCATCGGAGAATTGTGAGTTCTCATCGTAATTTGCTTCGCGAGAAACCTCGGCACACGATACCTAAGAAAGGAAATTTATCGACATTGTATTACAGAATAATTCTAACCCGTCATCATTAAAGAGTAAATGCATGCGCTTGCAAACAACACGCTCTCGTTGAGAACCATTATCGCTCGTTAGTCAGATTCTCTACCTACGCGGCTATTGCTGATAAATAACGCGCGCAGAGTTTCTCGCAGAACAATTGTGTGTTACATATACCTGAGAGAAATTGCACAAATCGATTAAATTTGCGCTCTTTTCTTCGTATGTATGTAACATGCCGAGAGAAATATGTAGAGATTTGTGGTAAAATGTTACAAGAACTGTATAACTAAAATGTCGACAAGAGTCGATTCAATTGCTAGATTAAATCAGCGCGTTCGCGTTGCGTTGCGCAGATTATGCAGATAACCGTGAAGTAGTGACGCGAAATTTCAAGAAAGCCGACGACGCCGCGGCAAGCCTTTACATACGTACGCGTAAATTTTATCAGACACGCAGTCGGAATTACAAGCGATGCTCAGGGAGCGCCGCTATATTCGGCAACAAGCGAGGAAATATAGTTACGACAGGCGAGGCTGCACCCTCTTTGCGGAGAGTGTCGGTCGTGTTTTAACTGCTGATACATACACACACACGTAGGGCGACGAAGAAACGTGTAAGGAATGACCTGGAAAAGCCGTGTTTACGAGAAGGTGGATTTATTACTTTGAATATTGAGACTGAATGTGAGAAAAAACGGCGACAGTATTAAATTTTTACTTGTTTGACAGATGTGTTTGCAGCGCTTTAAACAATATATATGTACAAAAATAGGTATCTTTGATATTATAATTATATGATGCACATATTGATATCCCTGCTTTTCGAATATGTTATTCGAGAGATTTATATTTTGATTTCAATCGAATTTGTCCGAGAAGAATTCGAATCGCTGTTTTGCACTTCAACTGTTCACAGCGAATCATACATGTCCTAGAGAGTAAAAAAAAAGAAAAGGAATGCAAAGCAGTATATAAAAAGTACCATTTATAAAACATATGAGAACAAGGCGCAAAGAAACAAAAATATATAGTAAGATAATAATTCAAGAATTCAAATAAATAAAACATACAATTGGAAAAGAGATAAGATAAAACAAATGCGAAATTTTATTAAAATTACCATAATAAGACAATTTTATGACCACAGTTTTTAAGTCAAAAGTAAGACTTTTATTTGTACATGTTTTTTTCTCTTAGAAAGCTTATCTTCATTTTATATTCATCTTTTTTATGGATTTCCTGAATTGGCCGAGGCATTCATTGCTCGCAGAGTGTTCATTATTTAGCTTAGTACCTCGTAAAGCAAAAGCGACAAGAAGGAGAGAAGGGGAGGAGACACCTGCCGTCGTCTCGCCAACAACCGTCGCGCGCGTTACGCTCAGTGCACTATTTAAGATTACTGCTTTCTTCCTTGCGAGAGAGAGGAGGCAAAAGTACGGCTCGGCGGGCGGCATGGCGGGGCTCGCGCGAATCCAATCCGAAACGTCGGAAAATTAGATCTTGACTCGACTTCTAGCGGTATCACTTAGCCGGGAAGAGAGAGGCAGTCGTTGGTGTTACTTTAAGATAACCAGACAACATCGCGCGGTCTACTCCGCTCACTTGAAAGACAGCAGAAAGAAACGAGAACCCACGCGCGTTAACTAAAGTGGCTCGTTAAGCATCTTGTGCGCGCCGCGAGAAAAATCTCGCCCCTCGTGTGGAGCGAAATTTTTGCGCGCTATGCGACAGCAATAATTATCGTTTCAAGCTATGCGACGTCGTGCATTTTAAGGGAAAACGGAAAAGTGCACGAGTTTTAAGAAATTGTCGCATAATTGCTAGCTTTGATTTGAGCGAATATTTTCCTATGTACGGTGATTCAGGGTCAACACGCAAGTTACTTTTTATTCATACGCAAAAAGTTAATTGACTTCACAATTACTACACCGGTTACATATGTAATAGTATAATTAAATGTGACTTAATATTTCAATCCTTTTCTGATAAGTACACAGCCGTAAACTCGAAGCAAATCAACGAGAGAAAGAGAGAGAGAGAGAGAGGACGAGGAGGATTTAAGCGTTACTTGGGACGGGTGTTCATAAACCGGAGTACCGGGGTTTTCGAACTGGCAAAGACGGCTCGTTAAGTTTCCGAGCTCGTTAAGTATGCCGCGAGTCTGCCAGC
>QVNW01000649.1:82500-87493 GCA_014825475.1 Pseudomyrmex flavicornis | reverse complement strand
AAAAAAAAAAAAAAAAAAAAAAAAACAAGAGCCAAGTACACGCGCACAAATACTATGTATTTATGATATTTGTGCACGAATATGTGCGTGAGCTTGTTACAAGAAATGTCGCATCACGAGTTATAGAATAATCTTATCTTTAATGAGATTTAGACCGTTAGAGCATATTGTTATACGTTTGAAATGAGTTTGATATTAATGAGCGGAAAGAAGCGAAAAAGTTAAAACGGGGCAAACACACCAACGGAGCAACCACCGCGCTTTAAGGTATTTGCATGAAAGATTTCTAAACGGGATAAGGCATGCAATGCCTCGTATCTCGCTATCGCGAGAAAAACAAAACAATCAGAATACTCTACACACAACAATTGTCGTTCACTTTAATTATGAAATACTGTGCGCTGTGCAATTATGATTTGAACGTGTTCATTGTTGCTTAATGTCATTTCACGATCAGGTTAAAAGTGACATCTTTCTTTGAAAATCTTCATGAATCCGCAATTATTATGATTCAGATAAAGATGATATTACTAAAAAGAATAAGCACGTATAATTTTCTATTATTTAAGTAAATAATACTAAAGAATTGATGTTAAAATAAAATGTAACGTCTGTGTTACATTTTATCATCTAATTATCTAATGAATTATCGAAACTTTATCTCTGAGCCATAGTAATTGAGAGATTTGGTAAAGTAATTGGTAGAGATTTGACTGTAAAATGTAAATCGTCATAATCGCGAAGATAACACACACACCGGGTTAAAGAGGGTGAAGAATTGACGCGGGTTCGTTACAGTGATGAACAACTACCAGGCGGCCGCAGCGCAGGCCGGGTTCCCGCCGGCGTCGCCGCACGCAGCCGGCGGTCACGGTGGGCCGCAGGGTCGGTCTTTCCCGGCGGCCAATTCACCGGGCCCGATTGACATGTACAGCTCGAGCGCCGCCGCCGCAGCAGCAGCCGCAGCCGCGGATTCCGCAGTCGCAAGCTACGTCCAGGCCGCAGCTAGCCCGCAGCCCCCCACGACCGCGTTCCCCGCGATCGCCGTATCCCGTGCCCCGCTCAACTACAGTCCCGTAAGTCCACTTAATTCTCCCCCTTTGTCACCGGATCAGGCCCCTCCTCAGATTAAATGGAACGAAAGGACCGAGAGCGCCTACGATTCTTTAACCGGAAAATTTCACCGAACTTTTTATTCGTCAATTTATATGGGATAATTATATTTATCCCAACGTGTTTTTTTCCAATATAAACTGCAATTTTTCTATGGTGTCGAAAAAGAAATTAATTGTTCTTCATGTCTCTTATAAATGGAAGACATTCATCAATTCGAAATAGACGGAGTTATATAATTAGCATATGAATAAAATTGAGAAAGAAATCGCGAAGAAAATCGAGGAAGAGATTCAGGAAAGGACATAAAAATTGATTAAAAACAGAAACTTAATATAATTTAGCTTTTATATCGCGTTTAATGACAAATACCGACGAGTAATCCGTTGAACTAATTTTGCTGAATGTACATAAGCATCAATGTTTCTGTAACGAATATTCATCGACGCAACTTACTTGAACAAAGTAAAAAAAAATGCATTTGAGCGGGATTTAATAACAAAATGCACATTTTCAGTTTTGTTTTTTGAGGACATCGCATCGTACGTAAAAATTAGAGGAACGTATTTTACAAAGTATTATAGAATTATTTGACCATTAATCAGTTTCTCTTTATCCTTTCGTTCTATACTGCAATTTCACCAGCTTTACGCATTGATAATGAGCAAATCTGTGTGGGTATGATACACACATACCTCCTTTGCTAATCAATTATATTTGATGCAATCGGTTATCAATTTTACAAGTAAAATTGCTTTTATGTACTTATATATTATTACTGTACGCTTTATACAGTCTGATTCTATATTTTATAAGTATGTCTCTGGTTCGTCAGGTATAGTATAATCAACTATTATACACATTGATTTATATATCAAGGAAAGATACATCAAATATTCAATATCTCGTTTATGTGTTGCATTTTTTTTTTTAATTTTTTCTGGAATTTTTCGTTCTTTCTACTAAATATTTAATTCACATTTAATATAAGATTTGTTTTCTGTAACTACAAATTAATAAGTCTTTTGCATTTCTCACTTAATAATTGATAACTTTATATTATAAAAGTTTGATGCAAATAGTATTAAAAAAATAAATAAATAAATAAACCACAACCTCAAAGGCCAAGTATCGCAATTGCACGTTGCAATCTTAGATATGCAGGCAAAACTTAAAAATTTATCTCTTTGCGCTCACACATACTTTTTGTACAATAATGATTGCTACTTTCTCATAGACGTTTTGAAATAAGACCGACATCTTTTGTTCCAGGGTCCCCTAATACCAGCGGCGTTCACTAATGGCTACCATTGAGCCTTGTTAAGACCTAATAACAGGTATGTGTTTGTTGTACGTTACTTCTCAACAAAAATCGTATATATTTTGTCAAAAATATAATAAAATAGGATTTAGAATGAAAACTATTTATAGCAACAACAGAAATGTATTTGTCTTCGATTTGTTTGCGAAGTAATTTGTAACTATTAACGATCGCGCAATTTTGAACGTACATTAAAAACACAAATATATTTGTGTCTGTTTAAATTTACCTTCTCATGCTTTATTATCGATCGTGTGTAAATTAATAATTACGAACCGGGTTTTCAGGTAACACTTTGTTAGGTAGCGAGGAACAAACATCTAACTTATTTAAACTTTTAATCTTGTTTTCGCTAGGATGGACGAGACGGCAGAACGCAGCACGGTCGCTTGATATAATGAACGATTTGAGGCAGCTAAACGCAACGGATGATGATCTCTGGATGAAATAGGAAGAAGTACCACAAGCACGTCCTCCGCGCCCAAATAAATAATCACAAGTTGCAATACGCAAAATACTATTGAACAAAGATCGACGATCAAATAAGATCCACTTTTTTTGATCAACAAAGGTCCAGGTTGTAAAACACAACTGGACGTATATTATTATTACATGTGAATATATATAACAACGCATTAAGAAAAAAAAAAGAATTTAGAATATTAGTCGAATCCAGGGAAGTGGATGCAACTGTAGATAGAGAAAGGAAAAAAAATAAATATTGTTGAAGTTAAAAAGAAAGAAAGAAAGAAAGAAAGAAAGAAAGAGAAAAAGAGAGAGAGAGAGAGAGAGAGGAAAGAGAGACGAGAAGACAGGAAGACAGAGTCTGTTTAAATGGAAATAAGAAGATACACCGTGTGCTGCAACAAGGCTAACACTGTGGTCGAAATTGTCCACAGCTGACGCCAGCCCGTTCTCCGACATTAATAAAAAAAAAAAAAAAGAATATATAATATATATATAATAATAATATAATAAAATAATTTAAATTGATATTATTAATTGCTAAATAATTTAAGCGGTTAAGTCTAGAATATATATATATATATAAATGAATAGTATATACATATACATATATACATATACATATATATTATATATATGTGCGTGTGTGTATATATATATAATTGGTAATTATTAGACGATAACATATTGAGAGACCTCTAGTATTTAAGGTATATAAAGAGACGAAAGAAAAATACCAACTCTCTTACGAATATTATACCTATTAATTATTACATGATTCTTATGGCAATTTTTTGCAATTATTAACGAACGCCGTGTGCGCATTGCGCGCATCCGCGTGAATATAATTAACAATTACATAATGATAAACATTATGCGCGTTTACACCTGGGAAAATAACAGATAACTTTGTTTCTGGGCTTTCACGTTTTAAATCGAATGCGCGGGAAAAGGATTGACGAGAATTTTAACAGCGACCGGAGATGACGGAGAAGAGATTTTTTTTTTTTTTTTTTTTTTTGCTGCCCTTCTCTCCGCACCATCTTCTTGTGTGCGTGCGGATTCAAGCTCCTCTCCCAATGTGCCTTTTCGCTGGCTAAATAGCGGAACGGTGCTTCTCTCCTATCCTGTCGCAATCCTGCTTTCCCGGGTGCGTAACGAAAATAACAAAAGCAGGAGAAAATATAGTAGCAGCCGAGCGAAAAGAGGTTACATACGTAGGCGTGTTACAACATTTGACATCACGTTTTCAACATTTGGACGGAAAAACGGGAACGTGCAAACAAAAAAAAAAAACAAAAAAAAAAAGCCGCGTCAAATTCCGGACCGACGAAGCAAAGAAACGATAAGACGCGTAACAGAAGAAGAGAACTTCCACAAGGAAAAGTATCAGGTGTATCGTTAGAATCACGGAGTGATTTTATTTTGTCTTTACAAATCCGCTATCCGTGTCTCCAACTGTTGGTGTTCAATGCACACGTACAGCACTACGATATAAATTCATATAATTTGTACATAAGTTATGAAAGAACACGATGTTCTTAGAAATCAGATGATTCGAAGATATCGAAATTGTTTTTTGTTACTGTATATTCGTTATAATTATAACGTTATGGGGTACAAAGTCGTTCAATGCAAACATCGTTACGATTCGCGGCACTCTCTCCGTAATTCTAATTGACATCGAACAATTCGCTTCAAAGTTCCGCTCGGAGTTTCCGTTTCCGGAAGCGCCGGAAGATGACTGTTATGAGTCTAATCGGGATACTGAATAGCTTTAAAACCGATTATGCGTGCAGTAACCTCCGTTACATACATATGTATACATATATTAACGCGTACACGAATTACCATGTAATTGATTTTAAAGTAATGCCGTAATATATACTTGATCTTATGCGCGATAAAAGAGAAAAAAAAAGAGAGAGATAACGACGCAAGAGTTTCTTTTCGGTGGCAACAGTTGCGGGTTTTCACACAAATTACAACAACACACGCACACGCGCACATACGAGAAAAGCTATCACATCCCCCCCCCGGCGTCTATAATATCGTCTAAGGATATAACACCGACATTCTGAGTTTTTTTCGAAT